>JAXIVD010001917.1:0-10000 GCA_036785275.1 Cancer borealis | reverse complement strand
GTGTGTGTGTGTGTGTGTGTGTGTGTGTGTGTGTGTGTGTGTGTGTCTGTGTGTGTGTGTGTGTGTGTGTGTGTGTGTGTGTGTGTGTGTGTGTGTGTGTGTGTGTGTGTGTGTGTGTGTGTGTGTGTGTAATAATAATTATTATTAAAAAATACAAGAGTGAAATAGTGTTAAATATTATATTAATGATAGATATAATTTGTTACAAACATATATCCTATACTTATAATACATTTAAGTAGCTCGTCAGGCATCAGATTGCAATCATTATAATATACAAGGCATTTTAACCACCTTATGTTAACAAAATTGTGATGTGTGGCTCTGTAGGATGCAAGATATATACTGCGCTTTTTAACAACGTAATGTTTTTCTTATTAGTAATTATTATATACCATCGGGACCAAAAAAGTGTGCAGATTTTGAATCAGTGATTTAAAATTCCATGCGAGTAAAATTAAATAAGTTACATTGAGTTTAAGTAAAACATATGAGAAAAATTATTAATAGTTATCTCATTTCCCTTCAATTATCTTATTATAGATATAATGTTACTGTATATATTAATTGCCTATAATATACATTAATGTATCATAAACACGATGGTGGAGTCAGATTTTATCAATATTATTTGTAAGTTTAGTAATATTGAATAAGAGTTCAACATTTCAAAATACTATGAAGCAATGAGTCGTACGTCTAGCAAGTCACTCCGTGCACATACCATCATCATCATCATCAGCTCCATATGACATAACTCCACAAGATGGCCGCCAAAGAAGGAAGAGGTGAATGGAAAAGTGATCTTAAGGACTCTCTCCTGCCGCCTCAGCCATTCACCCTGCAGCGTTACTTACCCAGGACCCTGCCAGGCCCTGTCAGCCCCCAAAACAAGGGTCGTTAGACTGGTAAGCGGGCAGAGGAGGCGGAAATAGCAGGCGAAATGGAGGAAGATTTATTCAGGTGATCATCATCATCATCATCATCATCATCAGCTCGATTATGTCACGTAATGGCGGACGGTGAGAGTACTCTGTATATTATCTCCTCAATATTGACCTTATTAATGTCATTAGACCTTTGTTGAGGCATTAAATATATAGTACTAATATGGCATAACATTTTATTAGGAGGACAAAGCCGTAGATATAGTGTGATATATAAAAAAAGAAACCTGTTATAACTTTTACAAAATTTTACTTACTAACTTATTTATACCTCCTGTTAGTTAGTTTATAAGTTAGTTTATGCGTTAGGGAGTATGTATTAGTTATTACAGATTACAAAATTAATGTATAACTTCAATAACTAACTTCTAAAGGCTTGACACCAAAAGTCGCTCTCTTTCTCCGTCGCATTTTCTCTCCCGTCGCATTCTTATTTTATCTCGTCATTATTTACCTTATTAATGGCTTTATACCTTTGCTGAGCGGTCAAATATGTAGTATCAATATGGCATGACATTGTATTAATAGGAAAAAGCTGTAGGTATAGTTTAATAGGTAAAAAATATTAGTTATAATATTACCGCTCGCTCTCTTTCTCTATCGTAGTTTCCCTCAACTCTCGTCTCATCTATCGTCTACCATATTTTTCTAGTGTCTTAAATCTATTATTATTATTATTATTATTATTATTATTATTATTATTATTATTATTATAGTTTGACATGTAAAAAATACTAGATCTAATACTACAAATGGGAGGGAGGGAAGGAGGAAGGAAGGAAGGTAAATTAGTTAGTAGGAAGGTAAGGTAAGGGAAGGGAAAATATTGTTATATAAATATTACATTAAACAAAACATATATGTATATATATATACACACATACATAAAAACACACAGGCACACATATCTACTTACAAGGTTAGGTTAAGTTAAGTTAAACGTACACACACGCACACATACCTAATTACAAGGTTAGGTTAAGTTAATTTTTTGATTGTTGTCTGTGGATGTGGATGTGGATGACTGTATGTGTATTCTTATGTGTATTTAGGGGTGAGGAATGTGCTTTTAAGTATGTGTGCAGTTTTTAGGGTGTTTAGGTGTGTTTGGGGGTAAAAATTGTGTTTTTTTGAGGGGTAAATGTGGTTTTTGGGATGTTTGGGTGTGTTTTGGGGCATAAAGTGGGTGTTTGAGTGTGTTTAGGTGTGTGTTTGGATGTGTGTGTGTGTTGAGTGTGTTATTTATGTTATTTTTCAGGTTTCTGTAACAATTGTAGATTTTCAATTTTGTCGCTCAAAATATTTGCACGTAAATTTGGTCTAATGTGTTTTTGCAATTTTACTCGGAAAATATTTGTTTTACGGCAATAATATATAGAAGTTAATGTATTAAGTTTGATGTTGTCTATCTAATGATGAAATCAGATTTAAATTTCACCTTATAGTTTAATAGGAAATTGAAGTTTTGTTGGAATTTTGTCAAAAAAACGAATATATTATTTTCTCAATTACTAATACTCCGATTACATTCTACTATGGCTCAAAATAACGGGCGTCTTTTGATCTTTATTTACCATTCTATAAGTCTCTTACGTAAACCTCATAGTTTTTGAGTTATTAAACAAAACGTGATGTGTTAAAAAAAATCTAAGGGTGTTGCCTATGAATTTTTATGAAAATATTCACATTTCAGAATCTCATGAAAATTTATATATATAGATTTTCAAGGATAAAAAACACGAATATAGACTCAATTTTATCATTACTATAATATTAAACACTATATTAATATTGTATTTTTATTATACTTTATTTATTTATTTATTTATTTATTTATTTATTTATTTATTTATATTTTTATATAGAGAGGAAGGAAGGAAAATGTTTATAGATATTAATCTCTCTCTCTCTCTACAGCTTGGCCAGCCCATGTACGTACAGTGGCAGAATACACACACGGCTTCACATCTCATGAGCGCGTTTGTTCGGGAAAGAACGAAACTACAGAGAAGGTGAAATAAAATAAAATAAATAGTTATGTTCAGTTAGATTTGATTATATAAGATTTTTACATTGTATTACCCGGAAGTTAGGGTTTACAAATTAAGAGTTATTTTGGGTTTGGGTATTAAAATGTACAAATCTTATGTAACCGAACCTAACTTAACATAACCATATTTAATTATTCATATGCTACGGTTATACATATTTTTATACTTACACTAACATTTATGCAGAATTTATGTACCATTTCATCTCTTTCCCATATAAATAAGTCGTTTTCTTGGGAGTATATATCAAAATTCAAAGAAAATAAATAATCCGGTTAGAGGCTGCTGTTATATCTCCTTTGTTTCTGTTATTCATCATCATTATTATACAATTTTAAGCCTATAGTAATATTTCTGAAACATTTCTTTACCACTTAATATCTTTCTCATTATATATATACAGTTTTTATTGGAGATATATATTGATAACAGACTCTAGTGTGTGCAACGTGTGTGTTATGCGCGTACACTAGTCCCGTACACATTAAAAATAAATAAATAAATAAATGAAATAAATATATCAATCAAATTTGTTCCCAGTAAGGTAACGGTAATCATTCTTACAGGTGATTGAAGGCTGCAGGAGGAGACCGAACACATTATCTCCAATCACATCCGAGAGAGAGAACAGATCGTGAAGGATAATATTCTCCAGAGGCTCAAGTTTGTCAGAGTAAGTGTGGTGGTGTGGTGTGGTGTGGTGTAGTGTGGTGTGAAGTGTGGTGCAGATTCCTCCCTGTATCCCTAACCGTCTTAGAGAGAGAGACTAAACATTCTTAATCTTTTCCTAACTTTCCTCTCCATTCGGTTCTGATCACCTAACCTGGCTAGTACAGTGCTGACCTTGCATTCCCTTGGTCGGCAGATGGAGTCTCTGCCCGGGCTTGTGATGCTTAAGCTGTTTACTGTGGAGGAACTAATGTGGTCGGGCACCGCAGTGGGGGGTTGGACTTGCCCGGCTGACGTTCTGGAGAGCATCTTCATTGATGGATACCGGAACTGAATCTCATGCAGCAGCTTAACCTTAAATGATTCTATACAACCTAACAGTCAACTAATAGAATTCATGTACGTATTGACTCCTAGAATTGATGTACGTATTGACTCCAAGAATTCATGTACGTATGACTTCAAGAATTGATGTACGTATGACTCCTAGAATTGATGTACGTATTGACTCCTAGAATTGATGTACGTATGATTCCTAGAATTGATGTACGTATGACTCCAAGAATTCATGTACGTATTGACTCCTAGAATTCATGTACGTATTGAGTAAGCCTTTCATGTTTAGCAAGCAATATCTACCTTAAAAAATGTTACTGCAGGAAGGAAGGAGGGGGAGGAGGGAGGGAGGAAAGGAAGGAGATGGGAAGGAAGGAGGGGGAGAGAGGGAGGAAAGGAATAATCATTGAATTTACATCTTGTGTGCGTCCATATACTAAAATACAATGTTGTTCTTTCAGGGTTGAGTCCCCCACACGGCCTCCTACCTGAGGCTGTGTGTGTTGTCCCGGGCTGACGGCCACCTGTCTCAGGTGTGTGGAACATGGTGATCAAGATTGGACTGCAGCAGGTGCAGGTATAATAATAATAATAATAATAATTAATAATAATGTATGGTTTTATTATGAAGAAAGTTGTATAATATAGATACACAGGTAGATGTCATCACTACTTATTCTTTACCAACAGGATGTCACCCAGAGGAGACAGGATGGTGTCTACAGGATATTAACCAACCAGTCAAGACCAACCATAGGATCCAGGAGAACCATACAATCCAGGATGTTAACGAACCATAGGATACAGAACCATAGGATCAAGATGAACCACTCAAGACCAACCATAGGATCCAGGAGAACCATACAATCCAGGATGTTAACGAACCATAGGATACAGAACCATAGGATCCAGGACTCACCATAGACACACACACACACACACACACAGATATATATATATATATATATATACATACCACAGACCCACAGGATGTTAACACCACAATCAAGACACCACAGTCCTCCACCTTGTATATATGTGTGTGTGTGTATGTGTGTGTGTGTGTGTGTATGTGTGTGTGTGTGTGTGTGTGTGTGGTTACAACTCTGTGTCTGTCTTTAATAACAATAAAAAGTACAAAATATTTCAACATAATCTTTTCTTTTGAACCCAAAACTATATTATAAAAGATGTAACTTAAAATACACACACACACACACACACACACACACACACACACACACATATTTTCCTGTTTCTTTTCATATTTACACAATTAGATATAAGGTTAAGAGCTGCACAAGTACATGAAAATAAGGACATTAGCCCAAAATAAATAATAATATAAAAATCTTCCAGTGGTCTTTGGTCAGTGCCACACCGCTTGGCACCCATCGGCCGGCACCCACAATGTCGTTCCTGCCGTGTAAGTTGCTGGTGTACATGTGTATGGAGCTACACACACACACACACGCCCTGGGAACGCCAAGTCAACTCTGCCATCACACCTGAGGACAAGAGGGAAGGTTAAGGGGAGGGAGGGAGGGAGGGAGGATGTAAAGGTGAACAATAATCGACAGACAAACATTATTACCATATCATAGGAGAAGCAAGATGACCACGCCTCACTGCTTGATGAGTAGAAGTAGTAGTAGCAGCAGTAGTAGTAGTAGCAGCAGTAGTGGCCCGGGTGGATATAAGTGGTGATGGATTCTGGCCCCGAGGACAGAGAGTCTTGATGGTGGTCAGGACCTTGGACCCAATAGCTGCCTGCCACCCACAGCTCACCCTGGAAACCAACCACCAGTTAGCAGGAAAATATCAGGAAAATATCGGCGACTCGCCCTGAAACCACCACAGTCAGCACCCGTCTAGCCTGTCAATGGTGGCCTGCTCACCCGTCGCGAGGCCAGGGCTGCCCTCCTCGTCCCCCACACGCCCACGGACGTGATGCTACGGGTGCTCCGGAGTGCACCTCCAGCCCGCTGACCACGTCTTGCGGTGGGTGCTCCGGGCGGCATCCCCGCCTCACTGATCACGACACAACAGCTGTCCGGCGTCCGCCACAGCAGAAGACGGCGAGTACCAGTCCTCGCAACGCCATTTGTGTATTAATTAATATATACGTATATAGTTTACATACTGATTTTTTTTTTACACAATAAACCTTTAAATAATATCCTCGCCGCCCTCGCAGTAATAATGGTTGGCTCCGTGACTACTTCCAGCGCCGCCGCGCCCGGGTTAAATTCCGTCCAGCTTCCGCGAGCTCGAGAACGGGACGCCCCAGGGCGGCATCCTCAGCCCGTTCCTTTTCAACCTGCTGATGGAGTCTCTCTCTCTCTCTCTCTCTCTTTTTAGTATTAGATACGGGGATGCCACTCCTTGTGATTTATCCCAAGATCTTGGGATATCGACCTTTAGTTAGAAATAGAGAATGAATCAACGATACAAAGATAGGCTTAAAGCACAGAAAGAAAATTATACTGTATACTTATCAGCAGATATTATTGAAGAGGTTGATGAAGATGAAATATAACTAATTAAATGTTAGTGTTACGTTGTATTTAAGTTCTAAGATTAATATTATTATCTTGGGATTCCACTCTTGATTCTTGGGATTTTTGATTGCAAATATAGGGATATCATAAAATTCTGAGTGGCATTCCTGATCACATGGAATCAGAAAGTAAGAATCCGTAAGAACATTGCAAAAAGAAAAGAACACACTTATGGTTTAACAATGAAGTCGATGTTATTAATTCATTAATCTATCAACACAATTTATTATGATAAAGTAATAATAATAGCTGCGAACATAATAGCAACATAAGAAAAGATAAATTGGATATAAAAAAAAGTCATAATTTCGTAGCACAATCAATTATACAATAAACATTTAAATCATGCAAGTTATAAGAAAAATATGAATAGGAATACGTTCATGATATACATAATAGCAACATAAGAAAAGTTAAATTAGATATAAAAAAAACCTCATAATTTCGTAGCACAGTCAATTAATTATACAATAAACATTTAAATCACGCAAGTTATAAAAACATATTTTCCAAAGTACAACATTCTTCACTGTAGGTACGAAGCCATAAATCACAACTCAGTTTTTTGAAATCACAATCAGTTATCCTTGCAAGTTTGTGGTGAACAGGTGATGGGTCGTGTTTTGCACCTTTCCTGCATTTACATTGGAATTCCTTCGTTAACCTTCCATTATCAAATCTTCTCTCTCGTCCCTTGATAAATAGAAGCTACTGGTGACTAATGTCGGTCGTTTATAGAAGAAATGATCGGAACTGAATAGAGTAAGAATTCGAGTGCGAATCTTGAGCGTTAAATATTCAAAAAGTAGCTGTGTGTGGGATGTAATTCCACTAATTGTGACTTCACTGTTACGTGAGGGATACGGAGAGTAGTTAGTATACGTAGATAATTAACTATTGGTTATAGAGTCGAGTGTCAAGTGTTAAATGGAGGATATTAGTGAAAAGTGAATAAAATAGGTCACAGAGTCGAGTGTGAAGTGTTAAGTGACCTCGCTTCCCCTGAAACCAATTTTAACTATTTTGACACTCGCTGGGTGACGTGTGAAAAAAAATAATAAGGAAAATATTATAAGTGGAGTAATAATCAAGGCGCAGGGGAAAAAAAAAGTGCAGATGAAGTGATATATGGATAAAGGAATAAGTGTGTGAAATAAGTGGCGCAAACAAGGAAGAGATAAGGAGAGGATCAAGGATAAAAGGACAAATGAAGGGATAGAAAGGGAAGAAAAGGAGAAGATGAGGTTTCGGTCATCAATAGAAGGAAAGGTTTGTTAATAGGCTTGAGTACTCTTGTATGTGTCAGTTATAAGTGTAAGTAAATATAAGTTAATATTACATACTACTTGTAATTCTAAAGATGATGATTATGTAATACCTTTTCAGTGTCTTAAATATACATAATGGAAGAATTATTAGTAATGAAAAAAATGTGGTTATTATTATTATTATTATCATCATCATCATTATTGAGTGAGTGTGTATTTCTCATGCATCTATTTGTTACGGAGCAATATGTTTAAAGTAGTGAATTGATGAGTAATGCATGTGATATATGGTAGGCGTGAGGGAGCGGAGCACTACTTTGTATGTTTGTATGGCGCGCGTTTGGTGTGTGAGACAGGTAGTTTGAATGTGAAAGAAAACGGAGAAAGGAAAAGGGTCGTCTGATTGATTTTATTAATTTATTTATTCTTATAACGGAAGCATGTGTCAACGATTTCTTTTCTCTTACTATAATTAGCCTGTTCGCAGCTAGGGCCGTAGACACCTATCAGCGCTAGATTTTTTTTTTTTTTTTTTCTCCGAATTTCCTGGGCAAAGTCTTAGTTAATTTAGAAACCGATGTGCAGAAAAAATACGACATGAATTGCTGCACATGTGTATTTAAAATTAAAAACATAACCTTAATGTTAATATTCTTACTTACTGGTGATAAGGCTTTCTTAATTGTATAAGATAAATAAACTACAAATAGGTAGTTATTATTTTTTTCAGTATGATCAGTAAAAATAAAAGGATGTTGATTTCGGTTTATGCATTTTATTTGAAAGTGTTAAAGAAATATTGGAAATCAGTCACGTCCTATATAAAAAAAAACAGCACCGCTGGCAGACATTTAATTGAAAATTAATAATAAAAAAAAAAAAAAGCTGAGTATATTTTGAATAAAGGGATGGAGGGGAGCAACTCAATGAGTCTTATATAACTTTTATTGGCCCACCCAGTGGGCTTCATATACACTTAATTAATTAATCTTAAATAATTGGGTACACACTTGTTGCATTCTCTACACACACACACACACACACACACACACATATTCTCTCTCTCTCTCTGATATATAAATGTTAAATAAGAAAGAAAATAGTGTGTGACGAACGAAAATTTGTTCGTCTCTCTCTCTGATAGATAAATATTAAATGAGAAAGAAAATAGATGTTTGTGTGTGTGTGTGTGTGTGTGTGTGTGTGTGTGTGTAGAGAGAATGCAACAAGTGAGTACTGTGTACCCAATTTTAAGAGTAACTTCATTTAAGTGTATATGAAGCCCACTCGGTGGGCCAATAAAAGTTATACAAGACACTCGATTCACTCATTGAGATGCTTCCCTCCATAAAATATTTTACTAATGGCGTAGGATTTATGAATTATGTAGAGAATATATATTTAAAAATCGCGCGATATTTCTGAATTAAGACATGTTGTACTAAATAGGAACACGGACTTTACTTCCGAGCAAGAACATAATAAGACCTAAAGAAATATGCTAAAATTATTTCTGAGAGCGTCTTTATCTTATTTGTATTATATTTCCTTACAAATGATTCTGGTCCAAATAAAAATTCATAATTCTTTTCTTTAAACAGTAATGTCTGCTTCTGATATATAATATTTCATTCATCAAGTGGTCCTTCATGTCCGTAAACACGGCTTCATTGCACGATCGGATAGGTTAGCAGACAGTCTGGTAGCAGCGACAACACGGCCGATAGATGGAGTTGGCTAAGTTTTCTTTAGTTCACTGCAACATCATTTCCTTCCTCCTTCATTGTACGTTC
Organism: Cancer borealis; assembly: GCA_036785275.1. Lineage (NCBI taxonomy): Eukaryota > Metazoa > Arthropoda > Malacostraca > Decapoda > Cancridae > Cancer > Cancer borealis. Next base: position 375 of record JAXIVD010001917.1, on the reverse strand, counting down.
GTCATTTTGTGTTATTTAATAATTATTATTTATCGTCTATTCAATGATAAATCTATTCATCTGTCTATCTGTTTCATTATTAAGGTGAATGTAATTACCGAAGACACAACCCAGTGGGCACAACATGCATAATTCACATGGAAAAAACGTGGATCTGACACATAGAAAAGTCATGTGAATCTAGTTCATTTTGAAAGATTTCACGTGGATGTGACATATATATATATATATATATATATATATATATATATATATATATATATATATATATATATATATATATATATATATATATATATATATATATATATATATATATATATATATATATATATATATATATATATATATATATATATATATATATATATATAT
>JAXIVD010001916.1:46723-69223 GCA_036785275.1 Cancer borealis | reverse complement strand
CGCCATCACCACGTGTCGCCGACCTCAAGCCGCCCATCACCCATCACCACGTGACCAGCCCAGAAGTACGCCCTCCACCACGTGGACCAGCCAGCGCCCACGTGTTCCACCTCCTTGGTCCTCTGCTGACTATTTAGTTAAGTACCTTAGTTCTCATTATATTAATTTTTTTCTTCATTGTGCCAGTTATTTTACATTTGTGTGTACCACTAGTGTTTCTCTCTTTTTCTTTTGTGTATTTCCTTAACGTGAGCACTATTCCTTCACGATGTCTAACGACCAGTCACCTCATACGCCCACACCTCAGATTAATCTCATATCCGATAATGTTTCTATTCCTCCTTTTTCTGGTACAAACTCTGAGTCAGTTCATGCTTTTGTTCGGCAAGTAGCAGATGAGTGCACACGCTGTTCCGCCCATTCTGATGCTGAAAAATTATCTATTTTAAAATCGCGTATTTGTCATGACCCATCTAGCCTCCTGGGTAAATTCATAAAAACAGATAAATTCCTCAGTTTTTCCACATACGATGAACTCACCACAGCATTAATATCTCATTTCTCTGGTCATTCAAAATTAGGTGCAACTCATTCCTTCCTAAAAATTGCTCAAACCCTCACTCATGTTGCTCGCTCTATTCACGATGTGTATAAGGCAGAAAATATTGCATCCCCTCTTAGTGCTGAGCTCACAGACCAGATGAAATCCTCTCAGTGGATCGACACAGACGGTAAAATATCTTCTACTGATTTCAAACGTCTTATGTCATATTTCCTGTTCCTTCTCCAGCTAGACTTACCAACCTTCGCCGTTGCAAGTGACTTTAAGTTCAGTAAGGAAGATTTCTTGTATGATCTTTGCAAGAATACTTACAGAATGTGGAGAATTTGTCTGATAAAATAAACTTAGTCCATGACAAACCAGCGGCTGGGAACACAGTGCATTACATTCTAAAATGTTCTTCAGATATTAGAGTATTTATTCAAAATCATGGAAATATTGTATGTTTGAAATGGGCCAGATACAATGTGAGGGACAGGTATCATGTTTTCAATTGTTTTCATTGTCAGAGGTATGAACACACAGAGAAAAACTGCAGATTTAAAGTAAATGGTGACACCCCGAACTGTGCTAAGTGTGCTGGGGATCACAAAACCAAAGACTGTACACAGGACTGTAAAAAATGTATAAATTGTGTGAGGCCCTCAAAATCTGACACTAATCATACTGTTAATAGTAGAGAATGTAAGTCACTAGAAGAGAAACTCCATAAAATCAGAGACATGACTGTTCATGGCTACTAGGAATATCAATAGTATTCATTGTGGCCTTACTAATATACAATCAGTAGGTAATAAAACTGTTGAGATACATGAACTTATCTTAGAATAGTCATTTGATGTTTTTTGTATTACTGAGACCTGGTTGCATGACGGTGATATGGCAAAAGTGCATGAGATGACCCCTTCAACTCACACTTTTTTGCACTTACCGGGGTCTAATAAACGTGGGGGAGGAGGAGTAGGGATATTTGTAGTGAACAAATTTTCTCAAATTAGGATGCTTGATTCTCAAAAATTTAATAACTTTGAACATATTGTTGTAAGTTTCATGATCAATAGTAATCAAAAGGTAACCTTTATTGTTGTATACAGACCCCCGAATACAAGCTTTTTGTAATTTCTTAATGAATTTAGTGAGTACCTTGAAACCCTGAGTAATGTAAATGGTCAGACTCATATCTGTGGTGATTTTAATGTGTGGTTGGATGATGATACTGATCGCTATAGTAGAGAATTCATTAGTATGATTGACTTGCACCAATTCAGTAATATTGTGAATCAAGTGACCTCGCGTTCGAACCATATGCTGGACTTAGTGTTATGTGATACCACATTGGGAAAGGTTCAACATTTAGAGGTTGAACCGGACTTTTCTATTTCCCTTTGTCACAAGCTGATAACGTTTAATGTTAAGGTTTGGAGTGATGTAAGGGCAAAGAAAACTATTACTTTTAGATATAAGGGGAATTTTGATTCTAAAATCTTAATTGAGGGGTTTATAGACAGACTTGGTCAGGAAATTCAAAGTGGCACATGTCCACATGTAGCTGGTACAAACAGATCACTTGATACTTGCCTATGTTGTATGAGTCACTTATACAGAAGTGTACTACAAGGGGAGTATAATGAGATGTGTCCAATGGTACAAAAAGTAATTGTAAAAAAAGATAACACTCCATTGTTTAACAATGAAATTAGAATTGCCATTAAACGAAGGAAATATAAGGAGAGGAAGTGGCGAAGGATGAAGACACATGATTCACGACAAGAGTATGTAACCGCAAGGAATGCGGTAAACAGACTAATTAGGAGGCTGGATCGGACATGAGGAGGCTCTTTTCTTTGCTTAACAACCTGTTAAGGGATACTAAGAAAAAGACAGTTTCCTGATGGTTTCACGGATGTCAATTTAGCCAATGAATTCATGAAATACTTTGATGAGAAAATTTAAAAACTTGTTGCTGGTTATCAAGGCAGCAACACTGTTTTTCAACATCGGTACTTGCCGGATATCCCATATAGAGGTTTGCCTTGCTTTAGGGAAGTGACCTTTGATTATCTTGCAGTATTAATGAAGAAGATGAACATGACTTACTGTTATAATGATCCGCTTCCCATGTCAGATGTTATTAGTGATGAGAATTTTCATAATTTGTTGCAAGTAGTTTTAAAAATTGTAAATTTGAGTATTTCTGAATGTACATTTCCTCAAAGTGAGAAGTCGGCAATTGTTAAGCCTATCTTAAAGGGCAATCGCAATGGTCAAAACTTTTCCTCATATAGGCCGGTATCTAATTTGTCAATATCAAGTAAAGTGCTTGAAAATGTAATCTTTGACCAATTATTAGAATATCTAGTGTGCATCGATGTCCTACCTGATACCCAGTCTGCATACAGAAGATTGCACTCTACTGAAACAGTATTATGTAATGTTACCAATAATCTGATTGACTTGATGGATGAGGGTAAATGTGGTGTGTTAGTTATGTTAGATTTAAGTGCTGCATTTGACACTGTAGTGCATGAGATACTGTTACAAGATTTGGAGGCTATTGGAGTTACACAACAAGCGCTTCATTACCTTTAAAGCTATTTAAGTGACAGAAATGTTTGTGTTCAAGTGGTAATGCTTTATCCGAACAATGTCTTTTACGAAGGGATGTCCCTCAGGGAAGTGTCTTGCGCCCAATATTGTTCTGTATCTACACTATTGAACTTTCCCATCTCTTATGTGAACATGGAGTGACTTTCAACCTCTTTGCTGACGATACACAGTTTTATCTGTCAATGAATAATGTAGTGGATATTGAACACCATTTGAATAATGTTATGACTGTTGTAAAAGACTGGATGGAAGTGAAACAATTGAATCTGAATGAAGATAAAACTGAAATTATAATTGTTGGAAAAATGGGTAACTTAAGGAGATTAAGTTCGGGACTTGGGGTTAATTCTCGATAAACACATGACTTTGAATGACCAGCTTAATGAAGTTGTAAGATTGTCAAATTATAATCTAAGAAACATTGCTTTTATTAGGAAGTATCTGGATGAAAACTCTGTTAAGACGTTAGTCCATAGTTGTGTTATTAATATATTAGACTACTGTAATTCAATATATTACAACTTGCCCAAATACCAGTTGAAAAGATTACAAAGTGTAATGAACAAAGCAGCCAGGTCGATGAAGAAAGTGTCACCTTTTGATAGAATTACACCTGTCCTTATCGAACTACATTGACTGCCTATAAAAGCCAGAATTGTATATAAAATTTGTGTATTGACATATCAGGCATTGGAAACTGGAAAGCCTGAGTATCTTAGAAGCTTACTTCAACCATTTACGTTGGGCACATATATTAGGATTAGGTATACTTCTGATGCGTTTAGACTTAAGAAACCTAGATGTAATACTGACTTAGGTTTTAGAGCATTCAAGAACTGTGCACCTAGATTGTACAACAAACTACCGAGGTCTGTGAAATTAAGTGATGATGTCAATATATTCAAGAAGAGGCTAAAGACATTCCTATTCTGTGATTGCTATGATCTCCAGGACTTAACTATTAATTAAGGAAAATTATGCTTTGTAAATTTGCTCTGTGCACAAAAGTATTATTATTAATTTAAGGCTTCATTATTAAGATTACACAGAATGGATGTTTATGTGCATTATGTATGAGTAAGTGTAGCGTTATTGTGATCGTACATTTAGATATATTATATATTTTATAGATTTATTGTTATGCTTAATGTGCAATGTTATTTATTCTTGTTACTATCTTATCAATCTAGTATTTTAGATGTTAAAACTTCTCATATTTAGGTTGATCTTTATTATGAAAGATTTATTAGTCTTGGCTTTCATTGTAAACTAAAAAACTGTAGGCTCAATAGAGCGCCACAAGCTGGTGGAATTGAGCCAGATATCTAAATAAAGAATAAAGAATAAAGAAGAAAATATCCGAGAAATCGCCACCCGTTCCTCGACCGGTCAGTTTAATTCATTCACCGCTCTCCTAAGCCAGGACCCCGTTTTCTCAGTACCAAGGCTCTTCTCCTCACACCCCATCCCCACCTGCGTCAGACACTCATTTCTCAAGTTCTGACCACCGCTCTCAATCTCTTCACCGCTCACCGTCCCGTGACTCGAGGAATGTAACGTTGTACCCATGTTAGGCAGGTAGTATTACTTATATTTTTATTCCTATATATCTCATGTATTATGCAATTAATGTTATTATAATTGTTGAGGTATATATGTAGTAGGTTCTCGAATGTTTTGTGACGGCGAAGGTTCGGAAGCAGTCTCCTGGTGTCTGGCCGTCATCCGGTCAGAGAGATGCTGCTGACCGCAGCGTCTAGAAAGTGTTTTTGTGATGTGAGGCGCGATGCTGTCGCCTAAAGAAAAGCGGCTGACATCAGCTTTTGAAGGGTGTCGGCGAAGATACCTCATCCCCGAGCTTGGCCGGCCTCTTCAGACCTAACCGCGCAGCTACACCTACAAGTCACAGACCTCAGAGTGCTCTACTCTCACCGTACATCCGAGGTCCGGACTTGAACGTTATTACTGACATTTCTGTGTTATTACGAGTGCCCTACAAACTGTCGCTGAAAGTGATATATTGCACCACCCTCACCTTATACCCAAGTGTGGAGATATAGTGCCACAGTGACTCTTGTGATATACTTTAATCTATGTGCATAACCCTGCTTGCGTAGAATACATATACAAGCAGTGAGACTTATTCTATGTACCAGTGTACTGATCATCTTATACTGTAAATAAAACTGTATAAAGTACACGTATTTGGCTAAACCGCTCGGGCCACACTATCTCACATAACACTCGTTACCACACGAGGTAACATTATGGTGAATAGCGTTTGAGATACGAAATACCAGTTGCACTCATAACACGAACATTTTTGGGAAACGGATTGAACGATTTCTACAGAGAAACGAAGGAGTGAGATGGTAGTGGAAAGAAGCGTCGACGAGATGTTTATGACCAGGTCAGCGCTTCGTCAGACATCCCGCTGAACTTTGACACCGCTCGCCACTACTCTCAAGTATTCTCACACCTACTAGCACCTCATAACTCCTTGTGAGGAAGCTAGCGTTTCCCCCATGTCAAGACAACGGTGAATCTGTTGGTGACTGAAGAAGAGGACGAGGAAGATTTCTACTGGGTGACAACAACAGACTCACAAACCCACTTCCCCGCTTTACTTCCCGCGGGACACAAGAAGAAGAAGAAGACGAGTTAACCTTTCACCCCGGCTGACTCAACGAAGGGTGTGGCCTTACCCCCACCCCACTACAACAGGTGACCAACCGAGGGACACGAGAGGGCGAGGAAGACAAGTTTCCTGGCCTGAAAGGACGCGGCGACTTCAATCAATTTACCGTCGCATATTAATTATTTAGGTGAGATACACATGCATTTAGCTAAAACACTACCATTACACATTATTAAAACAATAACACTTGCATACACTTAAGTGGTTAAAGCAGTGATTTATTATTATTGTTGCTCATATATATTTTGCTGAAAAAAAATAGCAGTATATTGAGTCTAGTGGATTATTTGGTGTATATTTATATGTGTATACTTTTCATCATCCTCTCATTTCTTCTTGATTAATTAACGGTCTCATTTTATTACTAATAATCAAATTTAAGTGTTGTTCATTCTCTTATTATTATTATTATTATAAATAAGGCAACGTGAAGCATTGTGAACTTTGAGAAAGTATTTAAACAACGTTACACTACCGTTACTATATCACTTCTAATTAAGTAAGTAGTGAATTTAATTTATTCTAATCACTTTTAATTAATTACTTATTAGTAAATCGATGTCGAAAGACAATTTAACGAAGTTAGTGAAAGAATTTGATCATATTTGCACTGCTGAAGGTGATAGTTTTGAGGAAGCAGGTGCGTCTGCTGGGACTGAACTTAGTGATAATATACGCACACTTAGAAGTGGAACACCATATCCACGCGTTCCCGTAGATACTAAGTTATTTGCCTGTACTAACCCAACACCCACCAGCATGACAACTAACCCTAGTAGTGGTACTGGAGGGAACACACCCCTGGCACTCCCTCACCACCGCCTGTTGCCGGTCCATCGTCTGCGTCTCAACCACCACCTGCACAGGTACAAGCCGCTACCATGCAGGCAAAACAACCTATCAAGGTTCTCCAAACCACCCACAAAGTCCGTGAGTTTTCCGGTAAGCGCGACTCGTGTTACTCCGCTCGATCCTTTATTAAACAATGTGAGGACGTAATGAGGAATTCTTGCATAACATTATCCTCAGATAAAATTTCATTCATACGTTCGAGATTAGAGGAAGGGTCACCTGCCGAGTATTTGATGGAATCCAGCACTTTTGTGCAGCCAACAAAGAAAGAAGACTACGATAAGTTTCGTACGAACTTCTTGGAAACTTTTGGGGATTATGACGGGAGAAACACCGTCACCACCGCTAATGCCACCTGCGAGAAATTAGCATCTGCAGTGTTTGCTAGAACCTGGCTCACGGGGCAGGTGATCGCAACTCGGACCGCTGAGGACCTACGTAGAATTTTGGAAGATGGCGGATGGTTAGTAAACGGTAATTTGCCGGGTGACAGAATTTATAAATTTCACCAATTTTTTTTTCTATATACTCACCCTACAGGATAATGAGAGACGGAAGGTGTTGTCATTGGATTTTACTCCTCAAGAAAACCTGCATGATTTAAGCAGGAAATTAAAGAATAAGATTGAAGAAACCAGCGACAACGCTAAATGGACTGCCTCCACCGTGGCGACAACCACCCGTGTTAATTTGGGCGGCGATGAGTCACTACCCATCGCAGCCACAAGGGTTTTGTTAACTTGCCACTATTGTCAAAAAGAAGGACATACCGCAAATAGGTGTTACATTAAGTCCCGAGAAAAGAGGAAACTTAAAAAGGTACATGCAAGGGAACAAGCGTTTCAATACAATTCCCAAAGCAGGTACACTCACCCCGCTGTCTCTAATTATCAAAACAGAGCAGGGAAAACCAGGGAAGCACCTCTATTACATGGTGATCCTGGTGCTAGCGCGAGGTACTGTCGATTACATAACAGTACTACTCACAACACAGAAGAATGTGTTGAAATCGCGAAACTGAGTGCTCGATATAATCAGCCAAAGGGAAATGAAGGAACGTCAGGAGGTTCTCAGTCGGGGGAAGTTCAGCGAGCCTTCGCAAAGCACCCGGGTTAGAAGTAACGAGAAATCGTGGACAGAAAGGAACCGACGACGGGGTTGATATTAATGCTCTTCGCTCATCAATAATAGCGGCTTGCAACCTCGCTGATGCTATGGTTCTTCCTGTCAAAATAGGTTCTGTAAGGGCATCTTATGCTGTGGACACCGGCGTTTCAGTTAATGTGCTCTCCGCTGCATCATACTCGGAGTTAAAGCGCGCGTCGCGTGGTAGCCGATGGCCCCTCAGACCACCGATTACCAATTTGCAGGGAGTATCGAGCGCACCTATAGATATTTTAGGCATCGTGCGTCTTCCAATCAAGTTAGGTAATAACACTACACCCATCCGAACTGACTTCTATGTCATTTCTAATTTCAGTCTTCCTTCAGATGGATTACTAGGACTGAGGACTATGAAGGACATTCAGTTGGAAATACAACCTGTGCTTAATTGTGTAAAGTTTCGGGGTAAAACCTTGAAGTCGATGGAAATTCCCAGACGTTTAATTTCTTCAAACCGTACGGACCCAAAAAGTTTTACCGACACACAGGAAATCAGTGTGATTCATAACGCCCAGAAAAAGGGGATAGAATCTGGATTGTACCAGGCTAATTCAACTTGCAATGAAAACCATCAAACGAATTGTTTTGAGGAGTGGAAGGAAATTAATGCCACTGTAGTAGGGACTCATAAAATACCTAGTCGTGCGGCAGCCCACATACCAGTATCGGTTCTTAATGCCAAGGTTGGAAATGATATATGCCTAGAAGGCCCCAGCTTAGTAAACAAACTAGCTGTGGAACCAGCATTAAATACGGTAAGAGAGGGAAGCACCACCTCTACTTTTGTGGTTAATTCTACTGATGGTCCTATAACTTTAAAACAAGGAGTACTCTTAACCAAAGCGTTAGTTAGTTAGTCAGGTGGATCCAAATCCACTTGAGTTAAGTCTACGTAGTAGTGTTGCCTCAGTTAACTCATGTCAAATTGAGGAGACAAAACATTCAACAACGTTTCATTCATTGGTAAGGGTTAATGATTATCCTGAGTTAAGGAGTTCATTGATAGATTTATTGCAACACTATCGTGATGTCATTGCATTACCCGGTGAACCTCAAGGGTCAACCGATAGGGCGGAACACATTATTAAATTAAAACCCCATACTCAACCCATTTATATACCTGCTTATCGACTGCCACATAGTCAACGGGAAGTGGTTGACAAACAAGTAACGGAGATGCTGGAACAAGGAGTAATTACACCATCAAGGTCACCGTGGAACAGTCCACTATTCCTTGTCCCTAAAAAGGACGGTAAATTTAGACCAGTTATTGATTTCCGACAGGTAAACAAGGTCACAGAGGACGATCGTTATCCTCTACCCGTACTTAAGGACTTATTTATGTCCATAGGAAAGGGAAATTTTTTTTTTAGCAGCCTTGACCTATTAAGTGGTTACTGGCAAATACCTATGTCACCTGAGTTGCGGAAGGTCACCGCCTTTAGTACACCTAGCGGTCATTTTGAATTCTCCGTAATGCCGTTTGGCTTAAAAACGGCGCCGATCACGTTTCAGAGGTTCATATCAACTCTGTTTGCTTCTATGATTGGTAAAAATATGTACGCCTACCTTGATGACATTATTGTCTTCAGTAGAGATGCTAAATCTCATTTTGCTAACTTAGAGTCAGTATTATTAAAATTCCGTGAAGCTGGTATCAAAGCGAAATTATCCAAGTGTGATTTTTTACAAAAGTCCATCACCTTTCTTGGCCATTTATTTAATGAAGATGGAATACACACTATGGATGACAAGGTAAAGGCCATACAAAACTTTCCTCTACCGCGAAATATAGACAATGTAAGATTCTTCTTAGGATTATGCGGATATTATAGGTCATTCGTCAAAGGTTTTTCCAGTATAGCATCGCCCTTAAATAAACTTTTGAAAAAGGACGTGCCGTTTCATTGGGGTGCTGGTCAAGAAGAAAGTTTCTGTAACCTTAAGTTTGCTCTGACCCACGCACCTATTCTCGCGTTCCCTGACTACGCTAAACCGTTTATATTATTCACGGATGCAAGTGCGTTAGGTCTTGGTGCTGTTTTAATGCAAACCGACGATCGAGGGAAGAATAGTGCTATTGCTTACGCGAGCAGAACCCTAAATTCTGCGGAGTCTAACTACTCCGTGACTCACCAAGAGACACTCGCGGTAGTATGGGCACTCAAAACATTCCGTGATATAATCCTAGGTTACCATATCACGTGTTATACTGATCACGCGGCGGTCACCGAACTTTTCAAGGGTCGCAACCTTACCGGTAGACTCGCGCGGTGGTACTTAACAATACAGGAATTCCATCCTGAATTCAAATACTTGCCAGGTCGAGCCAATAAAGTGGCTGATGCGTTGTCAAGAAATATACCTATTGGTGCTGTCGATCAAGCCACCAAACCGCTTGATAATTTTACTATGCAAGCTCTCGCTGAAGCTCAACGTCAACATAATGTATGGAGCAAGGTTGTGTATCATCTTGAATCCGGTGATGATGTTAAATTGCCTGAGCTACATATACCTCTTTCTCAGTTTTTACTCAATACGGATGGTGTTCTTTGCCGTCATTGGTCGAACAAGAAAAAACCGGTAACACAGTTAGTAATACCCGAGGTGTATGTACCGACAGTACTATATCAACTTCATAACACAGCAGTTGCCGGACATAAGGGGAAAGATCGTACCTTACGCGCTGCACGCTATCAATACTACTGGCCAACCATGAAAATGGATGTGGACGCACATGTGGATCAGTGTATTGAGTGTGCACGGAATAAGGGAACGGTGCCTAAACAAGCACCGATTTTTCAATATCCGCCACCCAATCAACCTTGGGATGTCGTTGGCATAGATTTACTGCAACTTCCATTTAGTCGTCAAGGGTCCAAATATCTTCTCGTATGTGTCGACCATTTCTCACGATACATCGTTTTGGCTCCCTTGAAGGACAAAACAGCTGGCGCTGTTGCTCATGCACTCATTAGTAAAGTGTTTCTTGTTCATTCTACTCCAAGGACTATTCTTTCTGACAATGGTAAGGAGTTTAGAAATGCATTGCTGAGCGAAATATGTAGTCAATATACCATAAAACAAACTTTCATTACAGCCTATCATCCAGCCAGCAATGGTCTTGTAGAGGGCGCTAACAAGAAAATTTTAGAAGTATTGCGGCCAGTGGTGGGTGGTTTGTTAGAAACTTGGGAAGATTGGCTTTCACATGTAGCAGCCAGTATAAATTCAAGTAACTGTGAGTCAACGGGTCACTCGCCTCACTATATACTCTACGGAGTAGAAATGAGACTCCCGACTGATCTCATAAGTTCGCCTCAGCCTCCTGTTTATAATGTAGATGATTATGGAAAATGTCAGCTTAAAGTTTTCTCAGATATTCACCAGGAAGTACAGAGGAATTTAAAAGAATCAAAAACAGCCATGGCAGAGAAGCAACATAAAAGAGCTTCTCCTGTTAAATTGCAAGCAGGCGATACAGTAATGGTTCAAGTACCTGAAAGGTCTTCTAAACTTTCACCTAAATTTGTCGGACCGCGCCTGATTACTAAGCATATTAGTGGAAATAAATTTGAGGTGTTAGATCCGTGGCTGCAAACGCTGGAAATTATACATAGCGATCGTCTAAAACGGACGAAGGACAAAACTAACATAAGCTTGGTAGAAACAACTAATCTTACTAACGCTGTGCATCTTAATACTAATACCACATCTCAACCCACTAAATCTCATGGTTACAATCTACGTTCTCGCAAATAATTTCTTGCTGAATGCTATCTAATGAAGTAGTTTATTTCCATACTTTCTTATTTCTGCTTGTTTCAGAGATGTATGCTATCATCATTCTCCTGCTCGCTTTGACTTCTACTCAAGCTCGAGATCCTGCTCATCTGAAGCCAGGAGCTCTCACTGCCAACATAGGCCGAGTTTCTTTAATCCAGGATTATTTGTGGGTTCGTTATCCATATACTGAGCTTAAAGCAGTACCGGGTCGTCTGCTAAACCTTACTGAGCAACTAAGTGATACTCTATTTGAATTAAACAAACACGATTCATGATACAAAATATTCTTCCCTAATGAAGATGTTGTTGAAGGAACGTGTGGAGTTTTTAAGAGATATAGTCAAGGACGCCTTGGAAAATTATGATGGATTCCCTTCAAATACTCGTCCAAAAAGAGGTCTAATTGATGGCCTTGGCATGTTGTCTCAGATGGTGTTTGGTACGGCCATGGATAGCGATGTAAAGGATTTGCAAGAACGTTACAATACTTTAGCTGCAATGGCTATATCTAACCGTAAGGCTGTAGATCTTAACTGCAGAAACATTGCACGACTCAAGGAAGGCATGATTAAACTGGTAAATTACACTAACATCTTAGGTGCTTCTCTTAACAAAGCATTCCTTAACATAGATGTTTCCTATGCTATTGATGAGGTTCTTATGGTTCTAAATGCCCTAGAAAATTCAGTCAATACAATCATGCATGCAAATGAGCTCGTACTGAGGAATGTGGTTGACGCTTCCCGAGGTAGAGTGTCCTCATCCTTATTCCCAGTTAAGGATTTATTACACACCCTAACGATAGCAGAGGAACAATATGATCTAACCCCTATTTTTGCTGGAGCGGAAATTTTACATTATTACCCACTTCTCAGTGCAATGTTAACGTCAGACGCTATTGTAGTTCATGTTCCCTTTCATTCGAAGGTTGTATATGATATTCACCGAATAGAGTCATTCCCATTTCAAATCAACACCTCTATTCTCGCCGTTGATTTACCTGACTCTATTGTGCTGGTCAACGAGGGGCTTACTCTCTACAGTACCGGTGAATACCAAATACTTCACCAGTGTAAATCTGAGCATATAGGATTTTATTTTTGCCCTGCGTCTCTCTTTGCATTCTTACCTGTTAAAGAAGAAGGTGCGTGTGAAGTTGCTTTGATTCAACACGATGCTTCACAGAGCTTAAACCTATGCCCGTACACTCAATTACAGCCAAAACCTTTTTACCATAAAAGTTTCATGGGCCATCATTACTTTTTCTTCATCCGTCCTACGATGGTGACAGTGATTTGCCCTTCAGGAAGGTTACACGGTCGACAGACTGGTCACTTTGCTATTCTTAAATTATGTACCTTGAATTCAGCAACAGTGTCGACTCACCCTGAGACACTTCATAAAGGTTTTGTTTCTAAACTTTTTATGCGTATTTACACTTTAGATTTTGCTAAAAGTGTAAATATTTCTTTTATTAAGTATGTGACTAATACCATTTCTGAATTTAAATTAAATAACTTCTCAGAATTTGAATCGGCAGTCCATGCTTCCCTACCGACCTACATGAGCCCTTATGTACACTTCCCTACGGCCATCTTACCGATAGTGCTGGTGATTGTTATAATGATTCCTCTATTTTGTCTAGTGAAACGTGCTTTGACACACTATAATATGTTAAAAGGTAGAGTTTCAAATAAAGCTGCTAGCGACCACGAATTGACACCTCCACAAGGTTAGGTACATGACTCTAGATATATAGGAACGTTGCGAGGTCACGTCGAGTAGGTGACCGAGCGATGTACCCATGTTAGGCGATGTACCCATGTTAGTATTACTTAAATTTTTATTCCTATATATTTCATGTATTATGCAATTAATGTTATTATAATTGTTGAGGTATATATGTAGTAGGTTCTCGAATGTCTTGTGACGGCGAAGGTTCGGAAGCAGTCTCCTGGTGTCTGGCCTTCATCCGGTCAGAGAGATGCTGCTGACCGCAGCGTCTAGAAGATGTTTTTGTGATGTGAGGCGCGATGCTGTCGCCTAAAGAAAAGCGGCTGACATCAGCTTTTGAAGGGTGTCGGCGAAGATACCTCATCCCCGAGCTTGGTCGGCCTCTTCAGACCTAACCGCGCAGCTACACCTACAAGTCACGGACCTCGGAGTGCTCTACTCTCACCGTACATCCGAGGTCCGGACTTGAACGTTATTACTGACATTTCTGTGTTATTACGAGTGCCCTACAAACTGTCGCTGAAAGTGATATATTGCACCACCCTCACCTTATACCCAAGTGTGGAGATATAGTGCCACAGTGACTCTTGTGATATACTTTAATCTATGTGCATAACCCTGCTTGCGTAGAATACAAATACAAGCAGTGAGACTTATTCTATGTACCAGTGTACTGATCATCTTATACTGTAAATAAAACTGTATAAAGTACACGTATTTGGCTAAACCGCTCGGGCCACACTATCTCACATAACACTCGTTACCACACGAGGTAACAACGTGCTACCGATGTGGACTCAAGGGTGACGTCTCAGCTCACTGTCGCGTAATGCTCGACGAATAAGGTTACCATAAATTCAACCGTGATGCGTTTTGCTCCCTTCACAACAAACGTGGTCACCCGCTTGCTTACAGTCGCCTTTACCAACAGCAAATGCAGTCCTCTCTTTCTCATCCTTCGGGAAACGCTTCGCACACGAGCCTCGCACCTCCTCGGTAACACTTAAGCCCATTCTCAGGACCGCCGCCAATAAGTCATCTCAATAACGTGTTGGTTTCGCAGACGCACAGACAGTGCCTCTCCCTTGTGTCCCTGTTACATTCTCCGGATTTTTTCAAGGCCTTACTGCTGACGTCAAATCAGCCTCTCACAAATGCCGCAAATTTTTCGACTCTGGCGCTTCAGTAAATATCATCAAATCAAATGTTTTTGAACAACTCTCTGCCGCCTCAGAGCATAAGATTCAAAGTTATCCACCGGATATCACCGTTAGTGGTATCTCTGGCAACATTGTCATACCACATAGCAAGGTCCTCCTCAGTGTCTGTTTGTCTCCACTTGAACCTTCTATATCAGATTTTTCCTATGTTATTGATGATGTAAGTTTTGCAGCTGAAATATTGATAGGATACCATACATCTCACTTCAACATCTCACTTTTCCCTTCTACTCATCAAACTGCCCAGAATGGCACCTTCATCTTTGCCTCACCCTCCCCTGAGTCACCGTCTTCACCTGATGTCTACATTGTCACGCACACGCCTTCCCAGGACTCATCTCACGTCCCTCCCTCCTCGCTCGAGGTACCCTTGTAGCAGTCTCCCCTTAAAACTTAGAGAACGTGCGACACCCGTTCCCTAAGTATGTACGTCGAGCAGCCACAACTATTACAAACCTTGTATTTTTATATTTTTCATTATTTTCATTATTTTCATTGTACTCATCATGTATCTTTATTTATGTTTTTCTTTTGTATATGTTTATGTATTTTATTGCGCTGCAGACCAGACCTTCAACATAAACTTGGCGCGCTCTGTCCTCAGTCAGCGCGCATACACCATTTACAATATTTATTGTTAAACTCTTTATTTTATATATATGTTCTATATTTTTTATAATAAATAACCTCAACTGGAGATTGAGTTTTCCTCTCTCCAGTCAACCAACTAGCTACCCCAGTTACACCACTAGGCACCACACTTACAATTGGTGACCCAGAGTGACTAGCTATGGTTATAAGTGGCATATAGCCTGTGCTATCAAAGAGCCCATTTCTCCCAGTGTGATGGCCTGAGTCTCATAAGACTTATTCGCTAGATCACTCCTTTGGCAAAAAGCCCTGCCTTCTTTATGGTGTTCGCAGGGTTGAGCCTAAGGTCAGGAGAAAATTACACTTCTGTGTAATTGCCACTTATGAGGTTATCCCCTCCCACCCACCCTGGCATCTTCTGTGCCATTTAAGACGCCGACACTGCGTCTTCGGCACGGCCTATGCGCGTTTAGCGTGGTTCATGCCTCCTCAGACGCCTTACTGCGTCTTCAGCCGCCTCATGCGCACTTCTGACGCCTTCATGCGTCATCATCAACCCCAGCGCCCTAAGCGCTCACAATGCGCCTCTGTGTCTTCATCACCTCTTTGCACCCTCAGTGCAAATTAATGTCCAATCCCTGCCCCCCGCCTCGCGGCGTTAAAGTGACCAACTTCACCATCACCACTCACCGCCCTGTGGATTATTCAACGCCCTGTGGATTATACATCGCCCTGTGGATTACTCTACTCTCCAGCACATAGTGTTCAGGCAGTTCTGTGCAGACAACGCTCCAGCAGACGCCCTCTCCCACTGCCGTGTCGTCTTCTTACACTCCCAGGCGTCAAGGTCGCTCTCACAGCTGACACGGACTACAGGTGCAAATTGCCTCTTTCCGTCAGCTTCACGACCTCTCTCACCCTGGCAGCGACTTCACGGTACACCTGGGGAGGACGTCAGAATGGACCCACACCACCTGCCCCTGTCTAGCCTCAATGGTGACTTGGTACAGACCTCTTCGGCTCCCTGCCACCCTCTGCCGGTTACCACCCGCAGTCGTACGGTCATCGCCAGCCTCATGGACTCCACTCAACACTGTTCCCAGGCAACCACAGGATTCTCGTTCCTCCTTCCTCGTCACTAGGGGAGTAATATTGTAGCAGTCTCCCCTTAAAACTTAGAGAACGTGCGACACCCGTTCCCTAAGTATGTACGTCGAGCAGCCACAACTATTACAAACCTTGTATTTTTATATTTTTCATTATTTTCATTATTTTCATTGTACTCATCATGTATCTTTATTTATGTATTTCTTTTGTATATGTTTATGTATTTTATTGCGCTGCAGACCAGCCCTTCAACATAAACTTAGCGCGCTCTGTCCTCAGTCAGCGCGCATACACCATTTACAATAATTATTGTTAAAATTTATATTTTGTTTATAGTTACTATATTTTTGATAATAAACAACCTCAACTGGAGATTGAGTTTTCCTCTCTCCAGTCAACCAACTAGCTACACAAGCACTCCCGAGCACCAGCACTTACACCCTCAGTAACCCCTGCCCCCGTCATATCATCCACGCAAGCCGACTCGCTTAGCGAAGCGCTGCACAGCGACACCGACAACCCCTCTTCTCCCACAACACTGTCTGACGTCCTCTCGAACATCAGACTCAGGAAAGCTGTGTTGACCTCCTCTGTGGTAGTCACACAGACTGACCTTTGTTTGGTGCGTGTCGTCGTCAAAGGTGTGCCTCCCGGGACAGACATCTTATGTTTGCCCGACTCGGCCTGAGTGAATGGTGTCGCTCTCGAATCAGTCCTTACGACTCTAGAAAAAGATGGTTCTTGCCGTATTGCCATTCAAAATCTCACAAATCACCCTATATCCCTTCAATCTGGCGTGACTTTAGGTGATGTTCTCCCCTATCCTGCCCCTGTCACCCCTGTCGCCTCAGCCCCTTGTCACACATCCATGTCTTCACCACCTGCCCCAGACTCTCCATTACAGCCTCCTCTTCTTCTTGACCAGCATATTGGCGATGTAGATTTCCCTAAGTCAAAACCAGATTTACTCGGACTCTTATCGGCTTACAGCTCATGTATCTCTCTTCCGGGTGAATCTCTGGGCAAGACCGATGCTGTTCGTCACTCCATCCACCTCACCCAAGGCTCGACACCCATCCACGTCCCGGCTTATCGCATCCCACACAGCCGCAGGACGTTAATGGACGACGCTATCAGAACCATGCTGGACGAGGACATCATAGAGCCAGCGGCTCCGCTGTTTCTAGTCCCAAAGTCCAATGGTGAGTGGAGAGTAGTCGTCGATTTCCGTGGTTTAAACGCCGCGACGATTCCCGATCGATTCTCAATGCCAGTCTTGTCTGACCTCCTCCAGTCAATAGGTGACTCAAACAGTGTATTTTCCACCCTCGACCTTCAGTTTGGTTTCTTCCAGGTCGAACTAGAAGAAAGTTCACGGCACTACAGTGCTTTCACCACATCATCTGGCCAGTACGTTTTCAAACGTATGGACATGGGTTTACGTAACAGTCCCCTAACCTTCATGCGTCTCATGAACTCGGTTCTCTCTGGCCTCTAAGGCACTTCGGTGTTTTGCTACTTTGACGAAGTAGGAGTCGCGTCAAAAGACCTTCCCGAACACCTCGATACCATATCAGACGTTCTGTTACTTTTTGCAAAGGCCGGGTTAACGTTAAAACTCAGTAAATGTCAGTTTCTCAAGCGTGAAATTAAATTCTTAGGCCATAAGTTTGACAAGAATGGCATCCACACTCTTGACGACAAAATTCACGCAATATCACAGTTCCCTACTCCTAGTTCCGCTGACGACGTTCGTAAAATTCTGCAAGGCCAATGAAGAGCTTCATTGGCCTTGCAGAATTTTATCGGCAATTTGTCAAAATTTTTAGTAAAACGGAACGTAACATTTGCATGGACAGACGAGTGCGAGAATGCGTTCACTATCCTCAAGCAAGCCTTATGCAACGCTCCCGTCCTTGCATTTTCCGACTTCAAAAAAGTTTATTCTTTGCACTGATGCATCAAACATCGGTATCGGTTCTGTCCTCATGTAACGGGATGACAACGGTAAATCACGCGCCGTTGCTTTTGTCAGTCGTTTGCTCAATGCTGCTGAGTGCAACTACAGCGTCACACACCGCGAAGCTCTCGCCGTTGTTTGGTCCCTTCGTCACTTCAGAGACATCATACGCGGATATAGGATCCACGTTCTGACCGATCATTCTGCTGTCATAGAGTTATTCAAAGGAACCAGCTTAACCGGAAAATTTGCTCGTTAGCAGCTCACTGTTCAATCGCGTACATCCCAGATAAAGTTAACTCTGTCGCTGACGCTCTGTCCCGTCATGTCGCTCCAGTCACTCTGCTCACAACCTCACAGTCACTCCCAACTCTTGAGGAAGTCAAATCCCTCCAACGGTCTGACCAGTTCTGCACACGTCTTATTTATTATCTTGAGTCAGGTGATGCCAGTAAGCAAGCTTGCCATTCTCCCCAGATTCCTTTCTGCTTCGAGACGATGTCCTCTATAAATCTAGTTCTGTCATTTCTGAGGACGACTCATTACATCATGCATCTCAGCTTCTCATTCGAGAAGCCCTTGTCCCTATTATCTTATATCACATTCATGACTCCCCTCTTGCTGGTCACCCAGGCAAACATAGATAATTCAAACAAGCTCAAAAGTCGTATATCTGGCCTTTCATAAGGAAAGACATCACCCGCCATTGTCTCTTATGCGCTGCATGCGCTGAGCATTGTCCCTCTCTCCATCATGAGTCTCCAAACCTCGCATACCCTATCCCTCATGCGCCTTGGGACAGCCTGTCAGTTGACATTTTGAAACTCCCTTTGACGGAGAACGGTTTCCACTACTTGCTCGTTTGCATCGATAGCTTTTCACGTTTCAGTATCTTGGTTCCTCTCAAGGACAAATCTGCACGTTCAGTTGCACGAGCACTGATAGATGAAGTTATCTGCCAGTATGCGTCCCCTAAAGTGCTATTATCAGATAATGGCACCAAATTCAACAATGCCATCCTCAAGGCTGTTTGCGAGTCATTCCAGGTTAAAAAAGTGTAACATCATTCCATATTCCCCTCAGGCGAACGGAAAAGTCGAAAGAGCAAACCGTCGAATTCTCGATATCTTACGCTTCATTGCCGGTTCAAGCTCTTCATGGGATGATCACATTCCCCTAATCGCATGCTCTCTTAACGCTGTGATTCACTCATTCATCAACGAGTCTCCGCACTTCATATTATATGGTTCCGACAAAAGACTCTCATATGAGTTTCTCTCCTCTGAGCCTCGTCCTCTGTACAACGTCGACGATTACGTTATAAATCGCGTCTCAGCTTTCCGGCGCATTCACATGTCCGTCCGTGACAGCCTTGCCGACTCTCAGGAGTCTATGCTTTATAAGCAGCATCAGCGCACTAAACCGCACGAGATCGAGGTTGATGACATCGTGTTCACCAGAGTCCAAGATCGCCACTCTAAACTCGACCCCCGATTCAACGGATCTCACCGCGTAATTGAAATGATGACTGGTCATAAGGTAAAACTCCGACACCTAAGCTCAGGCAGTGAGAATCTTGTTCACAGAGACCACCTCAAAAGAATCGATCGTGGTTTCGATGTCGAGTCTGCCTCTCCACTACCATATAATGCGCCTGACAGTGTTGACAGTCAGCCACCTTCACCTTCCATCTCATCCTCACCTAAATACGATCTCCGGTCTCGCCCAGTCTATTAGCCATTTCCTTCATCTTTCCTTTCATTCCTTTTCAACTTCTGTATAAGTTATGTATATATCTATGTTTCGTCGCTTGTTATTGCAACGTTTTCGTGTTCTGTTAATCAACTTATACTTTGGTCACGGGGTACAGAACACTAATTTCTAAAATGATTTTCATTAAAAAATCTTTCCGTTTTCTATAACTTTAATTAACAAATAATCTTCCTTTGCTCCTTCTATCATATACTAACATCAGCTCCTTCTGTCATATAATAACATCATTCTTTCTTCTTGCTTTGACACATATATAATCAGCACATAAGTAATTCTTCTAGGAGCATATAAAAATATTCATAATTATGGAACAACACAAAATATTCATAATCACGGAGCAATACATAATAAATCACAAATCCTACATAAAATATCCTTACACTAACATCCTACAGCTTCTTCCAAGACTGCATTAGAACAAGTTTCCACTTACCCCAATATCTCAACAGTTCCATTCTGAGCTGAGTTGATTACTTCCTGAGTAGAAGTCTGAGTGAATGCTGCTTCTCTAAGTGAGTAAGCCTCTTTTATTTCCAAAATCTAGACAGTTAGCAATTCTCTACAGACACAGCATTTGGGGAAGTTCCTATATTGGTTTAAGGCTAATTGTTAGGTTTACAATACTCGGAAATGAATAGTACATCAGTGACGGCTATGACATTGTTGTTAGGCTAATACTTAGGCTTGTTTTCCCTCTGTGTGGACAACATTTGAACTCTCGTCTCATAAAATCACTTCCGTCTCACAAAATTTATCTTCCCATTTATCAGACTCTCTGGTCATAAGTAAGCATTACGTTTGTCTTTTGCCCTCTGGTCATAAGTAAACATTACATTTGTAGGGCTATGTGTGTAACAACATTTGAGCTTCTGTTTCCTACTTAACATATATAACTTCCCTTTTATCTCACTATCTAGTCTGAATGCTGATATCTAGACCATATTCCCTTGTACATTTAATTTCCTGTATATGGATTATCTGCGTGTTTACCTGGCGTTCTGATATGGAACACCTGTTGTTTTGATCTCGCCACTGACTGACCCATAATCTTAGTTTGTATTTGATTTCCTCTCCAATCTTTACATTTCCTTACCACGTGGTTCCAAGCCAAGTGGTTACTATTCCACATTTATCTTCCACCTTCACATATCACATAATTATGGTCACGACATATGTAAAATGTGCATCATGGTCTTGTTAATGTTTTATGTTTTCTATTGTGTATTGTGTATCCATACTCTTTAAAATTGTATTGTTCAGTGTATTTCATCATCCCCCTCTCTGTTTGTATTCTTTTACATCGATATACGAGGACGTATGTTTTCAAGGGGGAAATATTTGTATCATATATATATATATATATATATATATATATATATATATATATATATATATATATATATATATATATATATATATATATATATATATATATATATATATATATATATATATATTGTTAACATTAGTTTTAAGTTAGTTTTAGTTTAGTTTCATTGTTCTAGCCGAGAGTGAGAGAGTGTGGGGGCAAGGGAATTTTCCATTTCCCCCTCTAGAAAAAGGTATTCCCATGAGTCACATTCCAGCCAGGGTAGCGTCACTTCAAAGCTGTCGTGCGCGCTCCAATCAAGAGGCTATGTGAGCGTGACGTCACCACCCAGGTAATTCCGGCCAATTACGGTCGCGTATTCCACCTGGAGTCGACCCTTCCTGACCGCGGCTGGGCCCACATCCCTTTCCTCGCGCGTCACTTATCTCGCTACCTTCACATCGACAAGTCGGTCTCATCATATTCTCAAGGTTGGCTAAGGTCATAGTCACTGTGTTTCTTGTATCTACATCAAGTCGTGTGTGTTCAATATATCATCTATATCAAGCCGTGTGTGTTTCAACAAGACCTCCAAAGCAGCATCACCTCTAACCTTCAAAAACTCAATTCTAATACACACGTGACCAACTCCAATACACGTGGTGACCAAATCTAAAACACTGGTGACCTGGTGGTGACAAACCATTTTTCTAATACATATATATATATGTATATATATATATATATATATATATATATATATATATATATATATATATATATATATATATATATATATATATATATATACATATATATATATATATATATATATATATATATATATATATATCAGACACGTGCCGTCTGGGCAGGCAAGATAGGCAGTGCCTACCCTGAATAAAATAGATTAGCAGCTACATTCTCCTTCTGTGTCACAATATTCACCTATGAAACAAAATTATGACGGTTTTTCTGATTATTATGCATAAAGTGCAAAATATTTCATATTTTCTGTAGATTAGGTAGGCATCATTCACCCCTGCCTTTAAATCTCAGTATGTAAGCTATGCTTAGTAATGGTGTAGCCCACGTGCTGCATACACCCCTTCAATGCCGTTTTCTTTACGCGCTATG
>JAXIVD010001916.1:2500-40000 GCA_036785275.1 Cancer borealis | reverse complement strand
ATTGTGCCATTCATTTTTTGTGTGCAGATAGTTATTCATTCAGTCTGGATTATTCATTATCTTATTATGCTGTCATTGACACCACAGTGGGGGGTTGGGCTTGCCCGGCTGACGTTCTAGAGAGCATCTTCACTGGTGGATACCGGAACTGAAACCCATGCACCTTAACCTTAAAACTTTACTTAACTGCCTTATAAGTGACTTAACAACACATCATAACCTAGCATGATCTCTCTACAGGTGACTCGGGGATACAATCTACGTTGCTATCTTACCTTCTACCCAATGTTGGGTCAGAACATCCAGTATGAATTTGAACCATGTGAGGCTGACAATGTGGAAATCATTACCGGGCATGATGATACCACTCAGGGTTTGCTGGAACTGGAGGGACGCAGATGTGTAGCCACAATACAGAAAGATATCAAGGTGGGTCTGTACTGCACGTCAACGGGTAAAAGGTGATGCTTATCCGGGGTGCTTATCTCTGTATACACAAGTTATTTGATAGTCTTTCTCCTGGAGCACAAGATTAGTGGTGCATCAACCAAGATATTGGTTACCTTCATCACTTGTTATCCTATGTATTAGTTTTCCTGTGATTAATTATTCACTCCGTCTTGTGACATAGGGTTGCTGCACCATTCAGATTGTCACAGATGTCTTCTTCAGATGTTGTTTTTTATATTAAATATCTACCAATCCTAGTTGGATGAGTAGCTCTTATGTATCAATTGCCATGGTCGGGATTGTAATTATGGAAGATGGACAATCAGATCCGTAGTCAATAACACCCACAACTTTGTTACCTATTGGTTGGAATGCAGTAGATAATGGAATCGGTTGTAAATTTTCCAACATTATAATGATACGGAAGTGCTACTCTGTGTCTGGAATATACCTCCTCTCTGACCTATTTCTCTCCAATCTCCATTCCTCTTCCCTCACTCTCCAGTACCAATCCCATCTCTCTTCCTCACGTCTCATCCTTCCATTAATCCATGTCTCCTGTCCTCATTGGTACATCTCAGCCAGCTGGTAACCACGTCCTTCCTTTCTCTTTCACTCTTGTTATTTCTTCCCTTCCTCCCCAGCTCTTCCTCCCCTTCATTAAATGTTGAAATGCAACAGTTGGATGCAGGAGTGGCCCATACAACGAATATAAGGGAATTCAAAGCCAAGCCGGATAATAGTAGATATGGAGACTGGACAGTACAAACATTGCTCTTTTCCTATATGTTGCAACTATGTAGGTAAATACAACTAGGTGAATCTCTCTATTCACTTATTTCTCTCTCTCTCTCTCTCTCTCTTCTTCTTTTTATTTTTTTATTTATTTTTTTTTTAACACCCCTCTCATCCCTTCCTTTCTCCACAGAATATCCGAGAGGCCACACGAAAGATCCAGAAGTTAGGTGTGGTAGGTAAACATGAGTATGACTTGCCACCAGACATTGAAGCAAAGTTGGACGAGCAGCGACTTGTGATTCGGCGAGCAGAAACTTCCAAGGCCAAGATGGAGGCCAGGATTGAGGTTCTAAAGGAAGGGTCAGGTAAGGGAGGAGGAGGAGGACATAAGTGTGGCTAGTGGAAGGGTGATGAGGCAAGGTGTAGGGTATGAGGATATGTAGTTGAGATAGATGAAAAGCATTAAGATTATCAATTAAGATAATGATGTTTGTCAGCTTTCATTAAAGGTGAAAATTACCTGAAGGAATATTAATGATAATAGTAATGTTTATGATGTACTTACAGTGGAAGTGGAGGACTACACCAAGAGTCTGGACAGCGATAGCCTTGGGGTGGAGGTAGAAACAAGCCTCAGCCGTTCCGAGTCCACCCTGTCTGTCAGGGAGGAGGTGAGGCTCTGACACATTGGTTCTTATACTTTTATTCATATATTTTTATTTAGCTTTTTTCATCATTACTTTGAATTATTTTTCATTAACTTCCTCATTGACATGATAGGGCAAAGCTGTAATAGATTCTGAGGTATTTACTGACTACGTACTATATGAAAATAGAAAATGCAATAAGTAGTCTTAAATTTTCTGTTAAAATGGATATTTACTCTTATATTAGAAAAATGGTTTGTCACCACCAGGTCACCAGTGTTTTGGATTTGGTCACCACGTGTATTGGAGTTGGTCACGTGTATATTAGAATTGAATTTTTGAAGGGTAGAGGTGATGCTGCCTTGGAGGTCTTATTGAAACACACATGGCTTGATATAGGTAGATGATATATTGAACACGTACGACTTGATGTAGATACAAGAAACACAGTGACTCTATGACCTTAGCCTGCCTTGAGAGTGTGATGAGAGTGACTTGTCGATGTGAAGGTAGCGAGAGAAGTGATGCGAGAGGCTCAACTTTTTTGAGGTGGTCTCTGTGAACAAGATTCTCACTGCCTGAACTTAGGTGTCGGAGTTTTACCTTATGACCAGCCATCATTTCAATTATGCATTGAATCGGGGGTCGAGTTTAGAGTGGCGGTCTTGGACTCTGGTGAACACGATGTCATCAACCTCGATCTCGTGCGGTTTAACGCACTGATGCTGCTTATAAAGCATAGATTCCTGAGAGTCGGCAAGGCTGTCATGGATGGACATGTGAATGCGCCGGAAAGCTGAGACGCGATTTTTAACGTCGTCGACGTTGTACAGAGGACAAGGTTCAGAGGAGAGAAACTCATATGGGAGTCTTTTGTCGGAACCACATAATATGAAGTGCGGGGACTCCTTGATGGATGAGTGAATCACAGCATTAAGAGAGCATGCGACTAGGGGAATGTGATCATCCCATGAAGAGCTTGAACCAGCAATGAAGCGTAAGATATCGAGAATTCGACGGTTTGCCCTTTCGACTTTTCCGTTGGCCTGAGGGGAATATGGAATGATATTACACTTTTTAATCTGGAATGATTCGCAAACAGCCTTGAGGATGGCATTGTTGAATTCAGTGTCATTATCTGATAATAGCACTTTAGGGGATGTATACCGGCAGATAACTTCATCTATCAGTGCTCGTGCAACTGAACGGGCAGATTTGTCCTTGAGAGGAATCAAGATACTGAAGCGTGAAAAGCTATCGATGCAAACGAGCAAGTAGTGGAAACCGTTTTCCGTCAAAGGGAGTTTCAAAATGTCGACTGGCAGACTGTCCCAAGACGCATGAGGGATAGGGTATGCGGTTTGGAGACTCATGATGGAGAGAGGGACGATGCTCAGCGCATGCAGCGCATAAGAGACAATGGCGGGTGATGTTTTTCCGCATGGAAGGCCAGAAATACGACCTTTGAGCCCGTTTGAATGATCTATCTTTGCCTGGGTGACCAGCAAGAGGGGAGTCATGAACGTGATATAAGATAATAGGGACAAGGGCTTCTGGAATGACAAGCTGAGATGCATGATGTAATGAGTCATCCTTAGAAATGACAGAACTAGATTTATAGAGGACATCGTCTCGAAGCAGAAAGGAATCTGGGGAGAATGGCAAGCTTGGAAGATTACTGGCATCACCTGACTCAAGATAATAAATGAGACGTGTGCAGAACTGGCCAGACCGTTGGAGGGATTTGACTTCCTCAAGAGTGGGGAGTGACTGTGAGGTTGTGAGCAGAGTGACTGGAGCGACATGACGGGACAGAGCGTCAGCGACAGAATTAGCTTTACCTGGGATGTACGCGAATGAAGGACTGTACTCCTGAACAGTGAGTTGCCAACGGGCAAATTTTCCGGTTAAGCTGGTTCCTTTGAATAACTCTGTGACAGCAGAATGATCAGTCAGAACGTGGATTCTATATCCGAGTATGATGTCTCTGAAGTGACGAAGGGACCAAACCACTGTGAGAGCTTCGCGGTATGTGACGCTGTAGTTGCGCTCAGCAGCATTGAGCAAACGACTGGCAAAAGCAACGGCGCGTGATTTACCGTTGTCATCCCGTTGCATGAGGACAGAACCGATACCGATGTTTAATGCATCAGTGCAAAGAATAAACTCCTTTTTTAAGTCGGGAAATGCAAGGACGGGAGTGTTGCATAAGGCTTGCTTGAGGATAGTGAACGCATTCTCGCACTCGTCTGTCTATGCAAATGTTACGTTCCGTTTAAAGTGATGTGAGAGGTTGAGCGATTTTACTAAAATCTTTGATGAATTGCCGATAAAATCCTGCAAGGCCAATGAAGCTACGAATGTCGTCAGCGGAACTAGGAGTAGGGAACTGTGATATTGCATGAATTTTGTCGTCAAGAGTGTGGATGCCATCCTTGTCAACCTTGTGGCCTAAGAATTTAATTTCACGCTTGAGAAACTGACATTTACTGAGTTTTAACGTTAGCCCGGCCTTTGCAAAACGTGACAGAACGTTTGATATGGTATCGAGGTGTTCGGGAAGGTCTTTTGACGCGACTATTACGTCGTCCAAGTAGAAAAACACCGAAGTGCCTAAGAGGCCAAAGAGAACCGAGTTCATGAGACGCATGAAGGTTAAGGGACTGTTATGTAAACCCATGGCCATACGTTTGAAAGCATACTGGCCAGATGATGTGGTGAAAGCAGTGTAGTGCCATGAACTTTCTTCTAGTTCGATCTGGAAGAAACCAGACTGAAGGTCGAGGGTGGAAAATACACTGTTTGAGTCACCTATTGACTGGAGGAGGTCAGACAAGACTGGCATTGGGAATCGATCGGAATCGTTGCGGTGTTTAAACCACGGAAATCGACGACTACTCTCCACTCACCATTGGACTTAGGGACTAGAAACAGCAGGGCATTGAATGGTGAGGGCGCTGGCTCTATGATGTCCTTGTTCCGCATGTCTCTGACAGCGTCGTCCATTAACGTCCTGCGGCTGTGCGGGATGCGATAAGCCGGGACGTAGATGGGTGTCGAGCCTGGGGTGAGGTGGATGGAGTGACGAACAGCATCGGTCTTGCCCAGAGGTTCACCCGGAAGAGAGACACATGATCTATAAGCCGATAAGAGGGCGAGTAAATCTGGTTTTGACTCAGGGAAATCTACATCGCCAATATGCTGGTCAAGAAGAAGAGGCTGTAATGGAGAGTCTCGGACAGGTGGTGAAGACGTGGATGTGTGACAAGAGGCTGAGGCAACAAGGGTGACAGGGGCAGAATAGGGGAGAACATCACCTAAAGTCACGCCAGATTGAAGGGATATAGGGTGATTTGTGAGATTTTGAATGGCAATACGGCAAGAACCATCTTTTTCTTTTCGTAAGGACTGACTCGAGAGCGACACCATTCACTCGGGCAGAGTCGGGCAAACATAAGATGTCTGTCCCGAGGGGCACACCTTTGACAACGACACGCATCAAACAAAGGTCAGTCTGTGTGACTACCACAGAGGAGGTCAACACAGCTTTCCTGAGTTTGATGTTCGAGAGGACGTCAGACAGTGTTGTGGGAGAAGAGGGGTTGTCGGTGTCGCTGTGCAGCGCTTCGCTAAGCGAGTCGGCTGGCGTGGATGATAAGACGGGGGCAGGGGTTACTGAGGGTACCTCGAGCGAGGAGGGAGGGACGTGAGGTGAGTCCTGGGAAGCCGTGTGTGTGACAATGTAGATATCAGGTGAAGGTAGCGACTCAGGGGAGGGTGAGGCAGAGATGAAGATGCCATTCTGGGCAATTTGATGAGTAGAAGGGAAAAGTGAGATGTTGAAGTGAGATATTGTATGGTATCCTATCAATATTTCAGCTGCAAAACATACATCATTAATAACTGTGACGAGACAGAAAGACTTGGCAACAGCTTCCAAGCTTTATTCAACACGTAACCAAGCTATACCCCATATTTGTAACAAAGATTCAAATATCGTTGTACATACATCCGAATACATACTAAGCCATCCACAAGACGTAACATACGTTATAATAGTATAAACCACAGTGTACATGGATATCCACGTAACTTATTAACCAAGTAAACATATAACCCAACCCTACACTATATACACAATACTCACATGTTAGAACGGTCAAAATGACAAAGATCCTCGACTTATGTTCACAGCACGATACAGTCTGATAATGTCAGCTAATACAGTGGACAGCAGGAGGTCCTCACCGATCGTGCGTCACGGTGACGTCAACTGACGTCAACTGACGTCAATCGCTAACGTCTACTTAACTGCTCAATTATTATTACAATAACATAGAAAAAATCTGATATAGAAGGTTCAAGTGGAGACAAACAGACACTGAGGAGGATCTTGCTATGAGGCATGACAATGTTGCCAGAGATACCACTAACGGTGATGTCCGGCCGGTGGATAACTCTGAATCTTATGCTTTGAGGCGGCAGAGTTTTTCAAAAACATGTGATTTGATGATATTTACTGAAGCGCCAGAGTCGAAAAATGCGCGGCATTTGTGAGAGGCTGATTTGACGTCAGCAGTAAGGCCTTGAAAAAATCCGAAGGATTTAACAGGGACACATGGGAGAGGCACTGTCTGTGCGTCTGCGAAACCAACACCATTTTGAGATGACTTACTGGCGGCGGTCCTGAGAATGGGCTTAAGTGTTACCGAAAAGGTACGAGGCTCGTACGCGAAGCGTTTTTCGAAGGATGAGAGGACTGCATTTGCTGTTGGTAAAGGCGACAGTCAGCGAGTGAGTGACCACGTTTGTTGTGAAGGGAGTAAAACACATCACGGTTGAATTTTTGGTAACCTTGTTCGTCGAGCATTACGCGACAGTGAGCTGAGACGTGACCCTTGAGTCCACATCGGTAGCACGTTACATTCCTCGAGCCACGGGACGGTGAGCGGTGACGAGATTGAGAGCGGTGGTCAGAACGTGAGAAATGCGTATTTGACGCAGGTGGAGATAGGGTGTGAGGAGAAGAGCCTTGGTACTGAGAAAACGGGATCCTGGCTAAGGAGAGCGGGGACTGAACTAAACTGACCGGCTGAGGAATGGGTGGCGATTTCTCGGATATTTTCTTGCAAAGATCATACAAGAAATCTTCCTTACTGAACTTAATGTCGCTTGCAACGGTGAAGGTTGGTGAGTCGAGCTGGACAAGGAACAGGAAATATGACATAAGACGTTTGAAATCAGTAGAAGATATTTTACCATCTGTGTCGATCCACTGAGAGGATTTCATCTGGTCTATGAGTTCAGCACTGAGAGCGGATGCGATATTTTCTGCCTTATACACATCGTGAGTAGAGCGAGCAACATGAGTGAGGGTTTGAGCAATTTTGAGGAAGGAATGAGTTGCACCTAACTTTGAATGACCAGAGAAATGAGATATTAATGCTGTGGTGAGTTCATCGTATGTGGAAAAACTGAGGAATTTATCTGTTTTTATGAGTTTACCTGCAAGGCTAGATGGGTCATGACAAATCCGCGAATTTAAAATAGCTAATTTTTCAGCATCAGAATGGGCGGAACGGCGTGTGCACTCATCTGCTACTCGCCGAACAAAAGCATGAACTGACCCAGAGTTTGTACCAGTAAAAGGAGGAATATAAACATTATCGGATATGAGAGTAACCTGAGGTGTGGGTGTGCGAGGTGACTGGTCGTTAGACATCGTGAAGGAATACTGCTCACGTTGAGGAAATACACAAAAGAAAAAAGGGAAACAATGGGGGTACACAAAAATGTAAAATAACTGGCACAATGAAGAAAATAAATGATGTAATAAGAACTAAGGTACTTAACTAAGTAGTCAGCAGAGGACCAAGGAGGTGGAACACGTGGGCGCTGGCTGTTCCACGTGGTGGAGGGCGTACGTCTGGGATGGTCACATGGTGATGGGTGATGGGCGGCTTGAGGGCGTCGACACGTGGTGATGGCATGGAGCGACTTGTTTGGGCGCCACGTGGTGATGGGTGATGGGCGGCTTGAACAGGCAGGGACACAACGGCGGCGAGGAGTAACTTCGTGGGGCGCCAGGCAGGGCGAGGAGGCTTGTATTCACTCGAACAGAGACTACTGCAGAAGGGCGATGAAGGAAGCGACTGCAGGGCGTAGAGAAGGACACGAGGCAGGCGAGGCAAGGGCTTGTGTGGAGAGTCACTTACTGGGTGGAACGATGCACGTGGTGAGGCGGCTTGATGACGGAGGAGGCTGGTTCTTGATATTCGTCGCTTGGAAGGACGATTTCACCGCAACCCACCAGTGTATTAGAAAAATGGTTTGTCACCACCAGGTCACCGGGTATAGGACAAAACCCCCAGCAGACAAAACCCCCATAGGACAAAACCCCCGCGGACAAAACCCCCAAGGTAAAAGTGCGAAGGAGGACAAAACCCCCAAGTTATATATTTTTTTATTTTACTTTAATACCTTTTAATACCATTAACATTAAAAGAAGATATATAATGTAAGTAATCTATACTGAAGATATGAAAAATATTATGATTTCTCCGTTTTAGTTCAATTTGATACCTTTTAATACCATTAAAATTAAAAGCAGAAATATAATGAAGGTAATTTATGCTGAAGTAATCATGAAAAATATTATGAATATGTGTTGTTTCACTGCACTTGCTCATTGTTTTATCATCTGAGTACCTGCAAACACGTTATGGAAAGAATGCAGACAAGTAAGGATAAAGAGAAACATTGATCTGTTCAATACGATTTATTAATAATAATTACAATAATTATTTTATTTCACCCGAAGGCATAGGCTATATACAAACAGATAAAGTTAATGTTACTATAACCTGATGCTCTGTCCTATGCCATTCAGAAATTCCTCCAGTCTTCTTCTTACTTACATAGTCATGACACAGGTTCTTCAAACGCTGTTGATGCTCCTTTGTGGCACGTTTGACTCGTTTTCTTGGAGGCTCACCACGGGAATCCTTAATCAGGGCTGCTGATACCAGAGCTTGATCCTTCCTGATAGTTTGAATGGCCTTCCAGATGGTTGGGTGATCATGCCCAAAAGCTCATGGAAAGAAAAATTCCAAGTCTCACATAAGTTGTTGGTGCGACTCTCATTATCAATGGTTGCCTGATGAACATTCCATAAATGTGGCGAAAATAGGGGAGGAATCTTTCTCACGCGTACTGGAGGAATTATTCCATCAGGAAGAGCTGGTGGCTGGATGCGGCGATCATAAGTTATCAAATAAATTACTTAAACTATATATCCTCTTCAGAAAAAATAGAACTGGGGGTTTTGTCCGCTGGGGGTTTTGTCCACTGGGGGTTTTGTCCGCTGGGGGTTTTGTCCGTGGGGGTTTTGTCCGCTGGGGGTTTTGTCCGGACCCCCCAGGTCACCAGTGTTTTAGTTTTGGTCACCACGTGTATTGGAGTTGGTCACGTGTGTATTAGAATTGAGTTTTTGAAGGGTAGAGGTGATGCTGCCTTGGAGGTCTTGTTGAAACACACACGGCTTGATATAGATCATATGTTGAACACACACGACTTGATGTAGATACAAGAAACACAGTGACTCTATGACCTTAGCCTGCCTTGAGAGTGTGATGAGAGCGACTTGTCGATGTGAAAGTAGCGAGAGAAGTGATGCGAGAGGCAAGGTGTGCGGGCCCAGCCGCGGTCAGGAATGGTCGACTCCAGGTGGAATACGCGACCGTGATTGGCCAGAATGACCTGGATGGTGACGTCACGCTCACATAGCCTCCTGATTGGAGTGCGTACGACAGCTTTGACCTGACGCTACCCTGGCTGGAATATGACTCATGGGAATACCTTTTTCTATAGAGGGAGATGAAAAATTCCCTTGCCCACACACACTTTCACTCTCGGCTAGAACAATGAAACTAAACTAAAACTAATTTAAAACTAATGTTAACAATATATATATATATATATATATATATATATATATATATATATATATATATATATATATATATATATATATATATATATGATACACTCTTAATTGCTCCCCTATTCTCTATGAGGGGTAACATCTGCCTGTAGCTTCATATGATTAGGTCAGCTTAGATTCTTATTAGTCACTTCAAATAACAAATAATTGCAAGTTCTCTGAAACCCTTCATCTACGTCTTTATAGCATGACATTTTGTGGGAATTTTTTAATTCTATTTTGTTGGAGTCTTTATTTGTTTCCATGTCTGTAAATAATTGTGGTGCCCGGGGGCGGGACGGGGACGTTATTTATTTATGCCCTTTGGTATTAATTAATTTATTTTTGTTATTTAATTTAATTTACTTTCACTTCACTGCTGAAGGACCACCATTGTGGTGCCTTGACATTAAATTAACTTCTAATGGGGGACTCTTATGGCAATTAACAAGTTATTTACTTTGATTAATTATATTTATTAATGGTCCCTGATGTTGTTTATTTCCCTGTATATTAAAAAAGAAAAGCTGCCACCACCCCTAAAGGTTTAATGAGAATTAGGGGATTCTCAGGGAATTTTGTTTCTTCCTAAAAGAGAAGTTAATACTCGAAAGAGAAAATAATTACTACCAGGGAAATATAGGCGACCAACAAAAGAAAGGGGGACTAACTTAACAATTGATCTAACTGGTAGAGTGGACTGAGTTTTAATAAGGCACATGGGTACGTGGATCTGTTTCATATCCTGTTCAAGAGTGTTGAGCACTTTCCCACACTTACCTTACCACACCAACGGAGGTTATTATAACACGAAATCACTTCTTCAGATTTTACTAGAGTTATTTATTTACTGTATACCTTGGATATCACAGGCTGACTATTGAATCTTAGAACATAGCTTAGTTAAAGTATCAGACAATTTAATTGTTCATGGCAGAGATAAACTTCCTCAGAAAACAAATACACAGAGTTGACAATACTTATCTCACCCCGAGATATCAAACTCTTCACACTTACATTACAAGTTATCTACTTGGCTCCCTTCCCTGAATACGTCATCCTATAAATGTTTTAATTTTGTAACTGAGCCTGAGAACAGTTAATGAACCTTTTCTCAGGGGATTTCCGAAACTAGGGTGACCACATTACTTCTGGTTATGCAAATACATAGTATAATCCCTCCTCTTCCATAACACCAAGTAGGGGATACGAGATTCCTACTCCTGAATAAATTGGCTAGGTCTATCAGACCGTCCTACGTGACACATAGTTACCTAAGGCATAACTCGGAGATTTGGCATTGGCTTTCTAGCCGTACACTTAACTACAAGACAAGAGAAAGCAAATAAGAAATTTGTGCATGATGTCGTGGAGGCACTCTTTCCCTGTAATGGGAGGCTGTGGTTAGGGCTACTCACGGAATAATTCACTTCCTTACTCAGAAGTTAATACCTAGTCACAATAACATAGACATTACAATAAAAAAAATATTTTATACACCATGGAATATTATTTTAGGGGGGAACAGGGGGGCCATACGGTTTTGAAATCACGTTGTCCTTCTTTAAGAGAAGGAAATTAGTATTATCCACTTATAATAGATCTCAACAGAGGTTTACATGTATTGTCAGGCTACTGGGGAAGATTATGGGCTATATAATAATGGTGAGCGGCACTGGATTTCACAAATATTGAGAAATTTAGTGGAGTAATTTTTACTAACCTGTTATGGGAGGCTGGGGTTAGGGCTTCTGACGCTCTTCCTCGGGAAAGGCGGGATTGAGAAGAGGGGGGAAGAGGGGTTTCGGGAATGTTCCTCCTTTGATCTTTTTACTAATTGATTATTGAAACATGAAATTGTTATCAGCTTATAGAAAATTAATTTTGACGCTAAATAAGTAACATTTAGATATCTATTGAACCTGATCTCTGGATTAATATATATGGGGGAACGTTTGGTGTACGTGACTGGTGGCACATAGGCAGGCTTGGGCTCGTAATCACATCACATGATGCAATATTACATATTTCTTAACAAAGTTTTGTGAGAAGATAACTAAGTAGGTTAATTATATTAGACTATGGAGGGCATTTTGACAAGTTAATGAATATTAATAGTGATTAGAATTATTCTAATTTTTTTTCATAGAGAACCGACTTGGGGGGGATGACCATACGAAACTTGAATATTTGGGGGCAATTTCAACATAAGATAATGATATCGCTACAAGACAGAAAATGATAAATGGAGTGTGAGTAAAAACATTTATGTTGTGAAGTATCACCTTGGGAATACGGATCTGAGGGCATAATCAAAACAAAAGGCACATTCAGTAAGACCTATTTGAGATCAACTTGGGGGCATCACACGACTTTCCCCTCCGGGTGAAATGTTTTTACTCACTAATTTAAAAAAAAAAATTACATCTTAACATGTTTACAATTTAGGAACTGGTTTTATGGTCACTAAAGTTATGATCTACCTTGGTTTTCCATCAGACTAACATTCACTCGACCTTCCCCATCACTCCACTACTTCAGCAGCCCTTCCTGGCCAAAACACTGGCAATGTAATATGTGGTTCCTTAGAAACCAATTGCTTGGCTACTGCTGCTACTTGGCTGTAGTTCAGATCATTGTAGGGCGCACCCCAGTCCACATACTCATGAGAGAAGTATGGATGATCTCGTCAACTGTACAAGATCCCGGACACTCGGTAGCTAAGTTGAGCCTTCCTGACCCTTGACTTTCATACAAAACAAACAATAACAAATTCTCAGTCATTCATCTTCATTTTCTCACAACATTTGCATTCAGTCACCCTTCATTCGTTTCCGCAGCAAATGGTCATACAGGAAGCATTTGACAGAGCTTAGGCTACGTCCTGATGTCTCCTCCACCTCCTAACACCGGCAGACTGTTGTTTAGAGGTCTAATCACACTACTACCAGGTGTGATTCCCTCAGTTAAGTGGCCTACAGCTTCCTGAACTAGTACAGTGTGTGAACTACACACAATCCTGTGAACTTATCTTTTGCCTCAAAAGTTCACCACTCCTTCAGGGCTCAAACTAGGCCCGGGGGAATTAAGGTGGATAGTCTATCGACCTGTCACACCTGGGTCGATTCACAAACAACATACCTCCAAGGGGACCTTAACTTAGTACCACTAATTGTCCAAACCTGATCCTCAACACCTTATAATTAACACCCATCGTGACATAGTTCTTTGGGATCTTTTTCTGCCCTGTCACTGTGTCCACACTCCTCAATACATCGCTGAGGTCCACCACGCAGCCGTAGAGGCATCGGTTCATCATTGTCTTCCCCGGCACACAAAACTTCCAGAGGAGCCATTAACCACTCCTCTTTGTCCACATGTGGCTTTGGTCTTGACTGCCATGTGAAGACTGAGGATCCGATGTCTCCTGTAGAGATCTTGAACTGCCGCGACACGGACTCCAATCCGTTGTCGTGGACCATAGACTGGGGCATTCCGAGGCCTGCGACGTACTGCTCCATGCTCTCCAGAACAGTGTGTGTGTTTTGTTTGTGTTGAAAGTTTAGGGTGCCTCTAAGTTGTTGAATCTTTAACTCACTAACCTTACTTAATTTCATCACTACTAAAAAAAATAAACTCGAACTTTACTAAATAAATATGGCAAGGTGGGCAAGACCTGACACAAATAGGTGCATAATTGAACAAAAATAACATCAACTTGCTTCCACAAAATCATTATCTTCCTTTACATCTAACGTTTCCCGAGTTATCCTAACTATTGCGGGATAATCGTTAGGGTACCTTAATCCAGGCTAACTTACTGACTAACTTAATCCAGACTAACTTATTTACTACCTTAATCCA
The DNA here is from genome assembly GCA_036785275.1 of Cancer borealis. Taxonomy (NCBI): domain Eukaryota; kingdom Metazoa; phylum Arthropoda; class Malacostraca; order Decapoda; family Cancridae; genus Cancer; species Cancer borealis. Next base: position 26,320 of record JAXIVD010001916.1, on the reverse strand, counting down.
GGCTAACTTAACCTAACCCACTGTCACCTTAGCAAAAAGAACAAACCATATGTCACGTAGGACCGTGAGTACACTAGCCTTATTTATCATTCCTCTTACTTGATTATTGCATGACAAGAAACTTTTTCCATCCTCACTTGCTGTGGTAATTGTTAGGCAGTGCTCAAAACACTTTGAATCCCACCGCTGAAGCCATCAGTGTGGTGCCCGGGAGGGGAGGACGGGGGCGTTATTTATTTATGCCCTTTGGTATTAATTAATTTATTTTTGTTATTTAATTTAATTTACTTTCACTTCACTGCTGAAGGACCACCAGTGTGGTGCCTTGACATTAAATTAACTTTAATGGGGGACTCTTATGGCAATTAACAAGTTATTTACTTTGATTAATTATATTTATTAATGGTCCCTGATGTTGTTTATTTCCCTGTATATTAAAAAAGAAAAGCTGCCACCACCCCTAAAGGTTTAATGAGAATTAGGGGATTCTCAGGGAATTTAGTTTCTTCCTAAAAGGGAAGTTAAAATACTCGAAAGAAAAAATAATTACTACCAGGGAAATATAGGCGACCAACAGAAGAAAGGGGGACTAACTTAACAATTGATCTAACTGGTAGAGTGGACTGAGTTTTAATAAGGCACATAGGTACGTGGATCTGTTTCATATCCTGTTCAAGAGTGTTGAGCACTTTCCCACACTTACCTTACCACACCAACGGAGGTTATTATAACACGAAATCACTTCTTCAGATTTTACTAGAGTTATTTATTTACTGTATACCTTGGATATCACAGGCTGACTATTGAATCTTAGAACATAGCTTAGTTAAAGTATCAGACAATTTAATTGTTCATGGCAGAGATAAACTTCCTCAGAAAACAAATACACAGAGTTGACAATACTTATCTCACCCCGAGATATCAAACTCTTCACACTTACATTACAAGTTATCTCCTTGGCTCCCTTCCCTGAATACGTCACCCTATAAATGTTTTAATTTTGTAACTGGGCCTGAGAACAGTTAATGAACCTTTTCTCAGGGGATTTCCGAAACTAGGGTGACCACATTGCTTCTGGTTATGCAAATACATAGTATAATCTCTCCTCTTCCATAACACCAAGTAGGGGATACGAGATTCCTACTCCTGAATAAATTGGCTAGGTCTATCAGACCGTCCTACGTGACACATAGTTACCTAAGGCATAACTCGGAGATTTGGCATTGGCTTTCTAGCCGTACATTTAACTACAAGACAAGAGAAAGCAAATAAGAAATGAATTCATGATGTCGTGGAGGCACTCTTTACCCACCTGTAATGGGAAGCAAGGGTGAGGGCTTTCTGACGGAATAATTCACTTCCTTTAACTCAGAAGTTAATATCTAGTCACAATAACATAGAAATTACAATGAAAAAGGTATATTGTACACCATGAAATATTATTTTTTGGGGGACAAGGGGGCCATGTGGTTTTGGAATTACGTTGTCCTTCTTTAAGGGAAGAAATTTAGTATTATCCATTTATAATGAATCTCAAAAGAGGTTTACATGTATTGTCAGGCAAATGGGGAAGATTATAGGCTATATAAGAATTCTTAGAGGCACAAGATCTCACTAATATTGAGAAATTACAAGAACGATTTTTATTCACCTGTAATGGGAAGCAAGGGTGAGGGCTTTCTGACGCTATTTCCCCCGGGAAGGCGGGAATGAGAAGAGGGGGCAAGGGGGGGTTTTGGGATTGTTCTTCCTTTGATCTTTTTACTAATTGATTATTGAAACATGAAATTGTTATCAGCTTATAGGAAATTAATTTTGACGCTGAATAAGTAACATTTAGATATCTATTGAACCTGATTTCTGGATTTATATATAGTTGGGACGATTTGGGCGGACGTGACTGGTGGCACATAGGCAGGCTTGGGCTCGTGATCACATCACATGATGCAATATTACATATTTTTTAACAAAGTTTTGTGAGAAGATAACTAAGTAGATTAATTATATTAGACTATGGAGGGCATTTTGACAAGTTAATGAATATTAATAGTGATTAGAATATGATTCTAATTTCTTTCCATAGAGAACCGACTTGGGGGGCATGACCATACGAAACTTGAATATTTGGGGGCAATTTCAACATAAGATAATGATATCGCTACAAGACAGAAAATGATAAATGGAGTGTGAGTAAAAACATTTATATTGTGAAGTATCACCTTAGGAATACGGATCTGAGGGCATAACCAAAACAAAAGGCACATTCAGTAAGGCCTATTTGAGATCAACTTGGGGGCATCACATAATGATGAGAATGTTTGATCAGGTTGAGGCACCACCCACTGAGTACGAGAAGGAAGAAGAATCCCTGTCTTTATAGCATGACTGTTAAGTAAAGTCAAGGCTCATGGCATAGGTGGAAAGGTACTAGAATGGATTGGGGGATGGCTTACTAGTAGGGAACAGGGGGTACAGATTAATGGGAAGAAATCAGAATGGGGTAATGTCACTAGTGGGGTACCACAGGGATCAGTACTAGGACCGTTGTTATTCATAATTTATATAAGTGACTTAGAGACAGGAATAAACAGTGATATCAGTAAATTTGCCGATGACACAAAGATAGGAAGACCGGTAAAGAATTTAGATGATGCTAGGATGCTGCAGAATGGCTTAAATAGGCTGTACGAGTGGTCAGAGAAATGGCAGATGCTGTTTAATGTTAACAAGTGTAGCATTATGAGCGTAGGTAAAGATAATAGGCCTGTAGACTACACATTAAATGACAATACCTTAGGAAGGTCATATAGTGTGAGGGACTTAGGAGTTCAAATAAGCAGTGACTTGCGCCCCAGGGAACAGGGAACAGTGTATTATAGCTAGAAATAGGGCCAACAAGATACTGGAATTTATTAGTAGGTGTATGACAAATAGGAATTCTGAGGTCATTCTGAGGTTGTATTTAGCGCTAGTTAGACCCCACCTAGATTATGCAGTTCAATTTTGGTCCCCTTATTATAGGAAGGATATAGGCTCCTTGGAGGCAGTACAGAGAAGAATGACCAAGATGATTCAGGGGCTGAGAAATTTACCCTACAAAGATAGGTTAAAACGTCTTAATCTTCACCCCCTAGAGAGAAGGAGTGGGGGGCAAGAGGGTATATGATTGAGGTTTTCAAATGGGTAAAAGGAATTAATAAGGGAAACATTGATCAGGTTTTAGAATTTAGTAGTCAGGATAGGACACGTGGAAATGGGTACAAGCTAGAAAAACTTAGATTCAGGAGAGACATAGGTAGATATTGATTCACTAACAGAGTGGTGAATGATTGGAATAGGCTGAGTAGACAGGTAGTAAGTGCTGAGTCAATAGGTAGCTTTAAAAGACGGTTGGATCAGAGTATGAATAGGGATGACAGGTGGGATGGCTAAGTATTGGATTATTCCAATGGCTCAGACTGGTGGGGGGCTGCAGCTGTTGGCTGTCAGGGTACTGGTGAAACGCTTTGTTCCGATGTAAATGAGAATCGAATCTCTCCTGAAAAACAGTTGCAGTATGAGCCCTACTGGTCTGTGCCTACTTCACTAGTTCCCACTTGATATGAGCATACGATTTTGTGCCAGCACTAGCAGTCAATAGGTAGTTTTAAAAGACAGTTGGATCAGAGTATGGATAGGGATGACAGGTGGGATGGCTAAATATTGGATTATTCCAAGGGTAGGGAACAAGGAGCTGCCTCGTGTAGGTCATTTAACTGGCCTCTTGCAGTCTCCCCATTTCTTGTGTTCTTATGTTCTTATTTTGTGGGAATTTATTTTATTCTATTTTGTTGGAGCCTTTATTTGTTTCCATGTCTGTAAATAATGATGAGAATGTTTGATCAGGTTGAGGCACCATCCACTGAGTACGAGAAGGAAGAAGAGTCCAATGCCGTTCCTGTCTCCTCTGGTCCAGACTCCTCCACTACTGCCGAGTACGAGCGTGGGGACTCAGCACAAACACAAGATGATGGTGGGTTGGGTAGCCACAAGGCAGTGCTCCTCCTTTTGTTAGTAACCATTTGTTCCCTTAATCATTGTTGAGAGATGGAGCATTCTGTTCCTGGTTGTTTTTTTTCTCTCTTTTCATTCCTTGTCTTTGTGATTCAGATTGAATAATTTTATTGCGTATTAAGTTGTTTATTTGCCTTTTTTTTTTTTTGTCATATTTTGTTTTCTTCTCACTTTATTAATCATTATATCTTATTATAATATAATTGTATTAGCTGTTCTTTCACTATTTTTTCTGCTGCCAAAGATGCCATTTAGTCCCAAGGTCACTGGCTTTTCATATAAGAACTTGTTATTGTTGTTACATATATAAATACCCATATGTAATTGCAAATGCCTATCTTCCCTATCCTAGCACAGAAAAATTACCTACACCTCATTTAGAGATTGTTCTATGGTGTCTCCTCACCTATCAACCACCATGCGCATGCGCAGAGAACAGCTACCATGGTAGCTATCCAAACCCGTCAGTCATTTATCTGTGCTAGCACGGGAAACACCTACTCCTCACCTACCTTGCTAAGTGTCTTTTGCTTTTTTGGGGGGACTTCTTTGCCCTTCCGTGGCGGGTACTATGTCGCATAGGAAGTGTATTAAGTGTTGCAGATACCTGCCGGGGGAATTTTTAGACCCGCTTTGCCTTTGTTTACCTTTTCGCCGGACGGGGAGGCGGGGCGGGGTTCCCTGCGCCGGCGATAAGCGCTGTTTTGAGTGTCGGCTCCTTTCTGAGACTCAGTTTAAGTGTTTTGTTGCCTTTTGGAAGAAAGGTGATGTTTCTAAAGGTAAGAAACGATCTAAGTCGTCTGGAGGCTCAGAGGAGAATAGACAGCTGTTTGGTGGACTCGCAGGTTAGTGGCTTTTGAGTCTGCTATGCTTTCGGTCAAGGCTTCCTTAGCTCAGTTGTCGGCGGCTTTGCTTTCTCCTCCTGGGTCTCCTTTTTCTGGGTTTCTTCATGCAGCTGGAGTGATATTACTATACTTCATGCCATTAAACAGTAGATAGTTATGGCTACCCTCAGCTTGTTGCTCTTACTATTTACAACATTTTCAATTATCACACTGCCTGTCGAAAATGAATAATAACGCTGCAATACGTCCGGGAATGTGCTGCTTCTGTCGAGTTTTTTCTAAGTCCAGACACTTGAACATAAACAAACACTGACAATCAATTGTTTATAGCATGGGCTTATGGGTAACTGCTGGAGAGGATTCTTACTATGTTTATATTTCCTCTGTCCAATGACGTGCCACCATCAGTTAACAGCACCAGCTGCGCCAATGAGAGCTTGCTATATGTAATAGTAGGCGGGGCACAGGTAGGAAGACAGGTCAGGAGGCATTTCTGTGCTCAGTTCTGTCATGGCTACTATTGAGATCACTTGTGAAGGTTGCGAATTCGATTATTGGGAAATTATCGCAAAATTTCATTCGAAAAACGATTTGTGTTACGAGTTTCTAAGGGAACACGGCGTCCTACCAGCAGCTGTTCAGTGTCTCTACTGTGTGGCTCCTTGGAGGAATAGTAGAGGAGTAGAAGATGACCCACAGCCAGGAACTTCATGCTCTCGTTAAGATATTGTGAGTTATGAAACTATACTTGATAAATTTGCAATTCAACCAATAATTAGGTTAGGTTACAACAGTGTCAGCGGGGGGGGTCAAGGTTAGGATAGAATAGGTTAGGTTAGTTTAGGTTACAACAGTGTCAGCGCGGGGGGTCCAGGTTAAGATTTCTTACCATGATTTCTTACCATGATGAGGGTCTTGCATCCCTCATCAGTCTCTGCTGCATCATCCAACCAGAAGGTCTTGAGTCTTCAGTTGAAGACTCAAGAGGGAAGTATAGGAAAAACAACTAAGTGGTTGGCTAATGTTAGATGCAGCACAAAACCACCATGGAAAATATCTAAAAAAAACTCATAGAGACGAGGACCAAGACAATGTGCAAGGGGACGTTTAAAGGCCTGGACAGATTGTGCTGAAATCACTTCTTCAGGGAGAGAATTCCAGAGATCGATGACTCTTACTGAGAAGAAGCGCGATCTAACTTCGGTTGAATGACGGGGCATAAATATTTTTTTACTATGACCTCTTGTACGACCATGAGTCACTCTCTCAAACATATCACATAAACAAGGACACAATCCGGTCATGATCTTCCAAACTAAGATCAAATCAGCACGAAGTAATCTGCCTTTGATGGAAAATAAATTCAATGTGGACAGCCTAACTGAGTAAGGAAAGCCCGCATAACCAACGATTTTCTTTGTCCATCTTCTCTGAACTGATTCCAGCTTACGCAAATCCCCCACATAACCAGTATTCCACAACACACTACCAAAGTCAATAATAGGACGGATGTGAGTAATAAAAATCTGAAGCATAAACTCCGGAGACCTGCAGACAGTACCTCTAAGGATAGAATTAGCAACTCCATTAGCCTTACCACATACTTCAACGATATGCAGGTGGAATTTTAAGGAGGGGTCGACTAAGATGCCGAGGTCCCTAAAAGACTGTTTGTTGGGAATGGGGTTATCACCTATGAAATAATCATAGACAGGATCTACACTGGGTCTAGAGAAGTGGATACGGGCACACTTATTGACAGAGAAGGAGAGGCCCCAGGACTCACTTCTTCGGTGCAACACACTGACATCATTTTGTAAAAGAAAACTTTCACCAGAGCCACTAGATTTGTCAGAAGGTAAAGCAAGATATAATTTCAAATCATCTGCAAACACAAATTTACTCGTAAGGCCAGATGTTACATGGTTAATATAAATTAAGAAAAGTAAATGACCGATAACAGAGCCCTGAGGTACACCACTAGAGACGTTGACACTGTGACTGGAGGAGTTATGCACAACTACTTTCATGGTACGATTACATAGAAAGTCACTCAACCAACCAAGCACAGGATTGGAGATGCCAATAAAAGATAATTTTGTCAACAGGACTCTATGATTCACTAGGTCAAATGCTTTTCTATAGTCAAAATAAAGTACATCCACTGCCCAGCCACAGTCAACATTTTTACTTACATACTCATAAGCTAAGAGTAGTTGATCTGAGACAGACAGACCTGCACGAAAACCAAATTGAAAAGGAGAGAGCAAATTGTGATCACCAAGATATTCATAAAGTTGAGGATAGGTTAGGTTACGTTAGGTTACAACAGTGTCAGCGGGGCGTGTCCAGGTTAGGATAGGATAGGTTAGATTAGGTTACAACAGTGTCAGCGGGGGGGGGTCCAGATTAGGATAGGTTAGGTTAGGTTATAACAGTGTCAGCGGGGGGGGTCCAGGGAGGGCGCAGTCCCCCCTTTTAGGATAAGTTAGGGTAAATTAGATTAGATCTGGGGAAATTTGCCCAAATCTAGGGAAATTCCCTTAGATTTTTCAAAGGATATATATCACTCACATATGCCTCCTCCCCCAAAACCTCTGATTCCCCACGGTCCTCCAAGCTTGTTGGGGGGGTGTGGGTAGAGATAGGGAATATTGGATTAAACTATAAATTTACCGACATTTCTGTGCTCAGTTTTGCCATGGCTACCAATGAGATAACTTGTGAAGGTTGCGAATTAGATTATTGGGAAGTTATCGCAAAATTTCATTCGAAAAACGATTTGTGTTACGAGTTTCTGAGGGAACACGGCATCCTACCAGCAGCTCGAGTAGAGGATGGCCAGGAACTTCATGCTCTCGTTAAGGTATTGTGAGTTATGAAATTATACTTGGTAAATTTGCAATTCAACCAATAATTTGTATCTTTATCCACACCCACCCCAAGCTCTCAAGCAAGCTTTGAGGGCCGGTGGGGTTTTGGGGGGGAGGCATATATGAGTGATATATGGACTTTGAAAAATCTAGGGAAATTTCCCCAAATCTAAGGCAAGTTTTTCTCAATTACGTTAGGACAAGTGGATTGTGGTTGTGTTCGAATAATGCCTTAGTGGGGGGAGTCCAGGTTAGGTTTGCTACGGTTACAATAGTGTCAGCGGAGAGTTCCATGGGGGGCGCAGCCCCCCCTTTTAGGATAGGATAGATTAGGTTCGGTTACAACAGTGTCAGCAGGGGGATCCGGGGGGGGCGCAGCCGCCCCGGTTAGGTTAGGTTAAGTTCGGTTACAAGTGTCAGCGGGGGGGTCCATGGGGGTCGCAGACCCCCTTTTAGGATAGGTTAGGGCATAGACTACACTATACTTGACTGGACACTCGAAATCTGACCTTTTGCAAACAGGCCCTACGGCAGATTTTTAGAAAAATCAAATAAAATACTTAGAAATAAGATAGGAACCTCAAATAAAAAGCAAACACTTCAGAGTGATGTAGAGAATATGTTCATGAGCAACAAAAACAAATTAGTCAACGTACGTCATCAGTGGGCGACAATTATTAAATCCTAAGAAACCAAGAAAAACAAAATTTGCAATAATTTCCAGGAATATTGGAATTTCAATCTGAAAACACTTACATGCATAGCCAATGTAGTCTATATTAATATGCAATACGATAGAATACACCATACGTGACTGTGCACTCGAAATCGGGTCTTTCGCATATTTGAATAAAATACTTAAAATCATCATAGAAACCTCAAACAAAAAGCAAACACTTCAGAGTGATGTGAAGAATATGTTTATGAGCAACAAAAAACAAATTAGTCAACATACGTCATCGGTGGGCGACAATTATTAAATCCTGACACCAATAAAAACACCAAATTTGCAATAATTTCCAGGAATATTGGAACTTCAATCTGAAAACACTTACATGCATAGCCCATGTAGTTTATATTAATATGCAATACCATAGAATACACCATACGTGACTGTGCACTCGAAATCAGGTCTTTCGTAAATGTGTCCTGAGGCGATTTTTTGTTTGTTTTATTTGAATAAAATACTTAAAATCATCATAGAAACCTCAAACAAAAAGCCAACAATTCAGAGTGATGTGAAGAATATGTTTATGAGCAACAACAAAAAATTAGTCAACATACGTCATCGGTGGGCGACAATTATTAAATCCTAAGACACCAATAAAAACACCATATTTGCAATAATTTCCAGGAATATTGAAATTTTAAACTGAAAACGCATACATACATAGCCAATGTAGTCCATACTAATATACATGCATGCTTGAAATAAGATTTGAAACTATTTCCAAATATTCTGTTTGTTTTCTACGTTTTCACTGAGCATGGCAGGATACACAACACCTTAGTGTTGAGAGTAATTGTAAAATATAACCAAAACTTGAACACAACACCCTAAGTCACTCGTAATCAATTCAATCATACTTACATATACCCATAAACAATATCAAGAAGAAAAAATTTAACATTCCTAATCAACTGACGATGTTTGCTAAGTGTCATCGAGAGAGCGTTTCTCAGAGACTGTGTAAAATAACTCCATTGTAATTCCTTATTGGTGATGGTCTCTAATCAGCTTGTTGGTTTCATTGCCTCCTCCTCCTCTTCTATCTAGCAATGTTCTTTCCAATGATCTTATCACCATACATCACTTTCCCGCCGTACGTACTTTTCCTTTTATCCTGCCATGCTCAGTGAAAACGTAGAAAACAAACAAAATATTTGGAAATTGTTTCAAATCTTATTTCAAGCATGATTCAGAGTATACAATAGAAGCTGATGTAGAGAGTTAAGGGTGCTAACGCTAGCCTGGTTTCCGTTTTCCCTGGATTTACAGCGATACGACTACCATCTGGTCACACTAACTTTGTGGAATCAGCTCTTCATAACAACAACACGAGCCGTTATGGAGGAAGCACTTCTCTTCTTCTTCTTCTGCTCATGAACATTTTCCATGAGACTTATAATAGCGTCATGGGACCAATGAATTGAACTATTTATGTTGTTGGCCTTTGTGTAAAAGTTTGTTTTGGTCTTCTTCTTCTTGTGACCTCTTGATCATGTCATGCGAGAAGTAAATGCTATATTTGCATCGAATTAAAATTTATATTTGGGTGTTTTCTTGTATTGTCGTCTATCCTATTTTTCTCATACTCATAAAACGTCATTGAAAAAAAAAGTGCAATATTTTTTTTGTTGCATATATACTGAATAAACGATAGTTTCTCAGTACAGAGTCCGTACTGAGAAACGTACTACGGACGTTTCTCCGTTACACGTTCAGCTACGCGCCACGAATTGTTATGAAAAATTCATTCCCAAGCCGATATAATGATAATATGACATTTGATGACAATCAAATCATATTCAGGAATGGTGATTTCACAATATGTGGTTTTATTTCTGAAATTATTGCGAATTTGCCAGAAATTTTTGCTATAAACAATATGCTTTATACACAACTCCCACACGATTTTTCACTCAAACTTGTAATCTTTATGTTAATTTCCTATTTGCAAAAGTTGTAAAATCATTTTTAGGTTCAGCCATGGGTCAGCAATCATTACTGATTGTAAAGACATGAAATACAATGTTCTAAGTAGAATATGAACTGATATATGAAGTATTATCTGTCATCACTCATAGCAGCGGAATCTATAGGACCGAAATGTAAATCGTCTGTCAGCGATTGTCGCGAGTGTCCAGTCAAATATAGTGTAGTCTATGGTTAGGGTAAATTAGATTAGATCTGGGAAAATTTCCTTTAATCTTGGGAAATTCCCCTAGATTTTTCAAAGGCCTTATATCACTCATATATGCCTCCCCCCCAAAACTCCCGATTCCCCACAGTCCCCCAAGCTTGTTGGGGGGGTGTAGGTAGAGGAAGGGAATATTGGCTTAAACTATAAATTTACCTTTTTTTTTAGAGTTTGAGGGAACGTGCTCTCAGGCCTCGCCCCAACTTGGGAATTCCGGGGGAGGCCTGGTTTCTTCCGCCCTGACACAGGCAGTCGGGGTCGGCCGAAACAGTGCCACTGCAGAAAGTCATGCTGATAGTTTGGGTCATCCCTTGTCAGTCGAGTTTACGGGTTTAGGCTCTCAGGTTCTGCCCTGACTTTGGAGGTCGGGGGACCTCCAGTTAGTTCTGTCCCACCAGTGGAAGTCGGGGTAGGCACCAGTGCCACAGCTGTGACTCAAGTTTGTGACATGAGCCGTTCCCTCATCAGTGGAGAGTAAGGGACAGTGCTCTCAGGTCCCTCCCCCACATGGGTTGTCAGGGGGGGCCTAGTGAGTTCTGCCCTGACAGAGGAAGTCAGGGTGGGCCCTGGTAATACAGTGGAGAGTCAGGCTGTTGGCATGAGCCATACCTTGTTAGTAGAGGATGTGGGAATGTGCTCTATGGTTCCGCCCCGTCAGAGGAAGTCGGGGAGAGCCTTGGTAAGTTACACCCTGACAGAGGAAGTCGGGGTGGGCGCCGGTACCACAGTAGTGAGCCAGGCTGTAGATACAAGCCTTTCCTTGCCCTCACTGGCAGTGGAGGATGAGTCTTTTGACAAAAGCCACCTTCAGTCGGACAGTCCGGCGGGTGGGGTTCCGGCCCCCTTTCGTGAGCTTATAATGAGAGTTAGGGAGTTCTTGGAACTGCTGGAACTCTTGTCTCAATCCTCCACGCTGCAGACTGGGGTCGAACGCACCTCTGGGAGTTCGTGGCAAGGCCCCACTCCTCGTTCTCCCCTGGCTCAAGAGGTCCGCAGAGAACAGGTGGAATGTTCCCTGCGGAACCTCAATTCCGCTAAACTTTCCTTGCCCCAGAGTTGGGGCTTACGGGTAGATCGTTGGTATACACCAGAGGAATCTTTGAGTGGGCCTTTCTCTCTGAATGTAGAACTGCGGCACCTGATGCAGAACAGGGATCTGTCACTGACCATTCATTGGCGTCTGGCTACCCAAATAGGAGTTTTGAGTGGTCTTGTAGACATCACTTCTTGGATTGATCAAGTTTTCGGTGCTTTCGCAGGATTGTCCTCCGTCGCTTCACAGCAGGTTTTCAACTGCTTGAATCGTTCTCCCTCGGCTTAAAAGGTCCGCAGAGAACAGTTGGAATGTTTCCTGTGGAACCTCAATGCAGCTTTGACATAAGGGCTCTGCTTCTTCTGTGTTCCCAGCTGGGAATTCAAGTCAATTGGGACAAGTCCGATTTAGTCCTCAGCCAGAGGAAGCTGTTTCTCGGAATGGTGTTGGATTCTCAAAGAGCCCTAGTTTTTCCGTCTCCAGATCATGTCAGCCGCTTGCAAGAGATGGCCCGACGCTTCCTTTTGCACAAAGCTCTACTAGTTTCCCTGTGGAGGTCCTTACTGGGTCATCTGGCATCCTTAGAGAGGCTAGTTCCAGGCGGCCGCCTACGGGTGCGTTCCCTTTAATGGTGTCTGAAAGGACAGTGGAAGGCCACTTCCGACCCAGACTGGTGGAGGGTGGCTCCCTATCGCCAGTGTCTAGAGGACTTAAATTGGTGGCTGGCTCCAGAAATTCTCCTGAAGGGTGCTGCATTCTCGGGAGCTCCTCCAGAGTAGACTTTGTTTACAAATGCGTCCCGGCATGGGTGGGGGGCGCATCTGGGAGTCTCCGTGGCGTCAGGAGTGTGGATTAAGGAGGAACAAGATCTCCTATCAACCAGCTGGAGCTCTTAGCGGTTTCATCTCATTGCTTCCCATGTTCATTCCAAGACGTCACAATTTGATTGTGGATGTTCTCAGTCGGGAATGTGTGGGTTCGGAGTGGACCCTACACCCAGAGGTGTGCAGGGCTCTCTTCCAGGTATGGGGTTCTCCTATAGTGGATCTTTTCGCCATAGCTCTGACTCAGCGTCTCCCTCTGTATGTGTCACCTCTTCCGGATCAGGCAGCATGAAAACGAAATGCATTCTCCTTCCCTTGGGAAGGTCTCGATATTTACGCCTTTCCCCCCTTCACTCTCATCCGTCGCATTCTGGTGAGAGTTCGGGATTCGCAGTGTGTATGGATGACGTTGGTGGCTCCTCTATGGCCGCAGGTGGATTGGTTTCCCCTGCTTGATCTCTTGGTGGACAGTCCATGAGCACTGCCGTCGTGGCGGTCCCTTCTTCACCAGCCCCATCATCATCTCTTCCACAAATCCCCAGGGATGCTTCGACTTCACGCGTGGAGACTCTCCAGCGTCTCTTCAGAGCACGAGGGTTTTCGCGCAGGACAGCTAGATTCTTGTCCCAACCAGTTAGCCAGTTAGACAGTCCTCTTCCTCAGTTTACCAGGTGAAGTGGAGAGTACTGTGATTGGTGTAAGTCGATGGGTTTGGATCCATGCTCTGCCTCTATGTGAAGTTGGCAGATTTCTTCCTTTTTCTGCGAGATACCAAGCACCTGTCAGTGCCCACAATTAGGGGTTATTGTTCGGCATTGGCCCCTGTTCTGAGTCAGTCGGGCATAGATCTTACCACAGATAAGGAATTGGCTGCTCTTTTCCACTCCTTTGCTGTCTTGGTTTACCCTCGTTCCCCTCGGTTATCAACCTGGGACTTATCCTTAGTGCTTCGCTCCCTGTTGCGAGCTTCGTGTGAGCCATTGCGGGCAGCCTCAACAAGGGATGTCTTCCTTAAGACGGTGTTTCTTCTGGCACTTGCTTCAGCTCGTCGTGTCAGTGAACTTCAGGGACTTTCAGCAGAGGTGCATCATTCTAAAGGATGGACAACCATGTCTTTCTCCTTAGCTCCAGATTTTCTGGCTAAGATGCAACGTCCTGGTGATAAGTCCTTGGATGAGTTTTCTATTCCTGCTCTTACAGAGTTTGTTGGGGATCAGGAGGAAGATGGTCTTCTGTGTCTGGTCAGGACTGTACGTGAGCACCTTCGGCAGACTAAGGATTGTCGTCCTTCCTGTTCTTGGCTTTTTGTTACGGTCTCAGAACCAAGGCGCACTGTTCACCCACATAGTACTCTCTCTATGTGGATTTGCCAAGTGATTAGGAGAGCCTATAACGATGTTTCTCAGGAAAAGTGTTGCCTTACGAAAGTAACTTCTCATGAAGTTCATGGTGGCTACTAGTGCCTTTTCCGTAAGGTTAGAAATTTGGTTTCTATTCTCATGGCTGGTACCTGGAAGAGCATGACACCTTTGCGTCTTTTTATCTCAGAGACGTGTCTCATAAGTATCTGGATGCTTTCTCCCTCGGTCCAATAGTTGCAGCTCTGAGGGTAGTGCATTGATTCTTTGTTGGTCCTGGTGCTGTGCCTGTTTTTCGGGGTTCAGGTTACAGTTGTGTTTGGGTGCCTTGTGGGTTTGTTTGTTTGTTTGTTCGCTTGTTTGTTTGTTGTTGGAGATCGTGTTCTATGGTTCTTGTGTTTCCTTGGTGTGAGGTAACTTCCTCTCTCCTATACTTGGGAATTAGGCATATGTAATTAGCCTGTTCGCAGTGAGCATTTTGATACCAGACAGCGCCAGATTGTCATTTTTGCCGGAAAATAAATACATTTTGGGGCAAGTTTTACAAGCTTACACAGGTGTATTATTGCACATTAATGCGTATGAAATTTAAGTCTATTAAGCTCATGATGTTCGACGGCATATGACATCGTTTAAGCCTCTATTCATAATTTCATATGATATTCTTAAGACAGCTTATATTTGTATCAAGGCAAGCAATTTGTCATTTTCTACTAATCTCAATGGGCGTATACCGATACATACTTTCATTTGAATGTACCAAACAATAGGCAAATCCATGTAATGTATAGAAAATATAATTTTGTGTCGCAGACTTAATTTTTTCCAGTACGACAACTACATCCTCGGCTACTGGCAGCAAACCACAACAAACACTAGCAGGCTACTCAGAGCAACTCCTAATGGCATTGTCAGCTGCAAATGCTATGGCAAGGGTTTATTAGAAGTAAAATGTCTCCATAGTGATAAATACCAGTCTTTTAAACGGCGTTTAGTATACTACGTCGTACGTCTGGCAGCGGTGCTGTTTTTGTTTTCTTCACTGATCACCTTCGTATATAAGACGTGACAGTGATTTCCAATATTTTTAAACACACTCAGATAAAATGTATAAGCCGAAATCAACATCCTTTTATTTTTACTGCTCATACCTACTGAAAAAATAATAATTACCTAATTGTAGCTTTATCTTATAATACAATTAACAAAGCCTTATCATGCACCAGTAAGTAAGAATAATAACATTAAGGTTATGTTTTTAATTTTAAATACACATGTGCAGTAATTCATGTCGTATTTTTTCTGCAGATCGGCTTCTAAATTAACTAAGTCACCCCTTTGTCCCGGAGAAGTGGAGAAAATAAAAAATTCTAGCGCTGATAGGTGTCTACGACCCTAGCTGCGAACAGGCTAACTACATATGGGTATTTGTATATGTAACAACAAAAGGGTTTTTTTAAGTAAAAACCTTTTTTGTGAATATATTTACCCATATGTAATTACATGAGGAGGTTCCCTTCCTCCCTCCCCTCTAAGTTACATGTTTTCATGTAGTCAAAATGACTGACAGGTTTGGATAGCTACCGTGGTAGCTATCCTCTGCGCATGCGCATGGTGGTTGATAGGGGAGGAGACACCATAGAACGATCCCTAAATGAGGTATAGGTCATTTTTCTGTGCTAGGATGGGGGAAGATAGGCATATGTAATCACATATGGGTAAGTATAGTCACAAAAAAGTTTTTACTTTAAAAAACATTTTTTGAAGCGTGTTTTCTGCTCCTGAGAGTCCTCCCCATAACCTTGGGTCATGGTTTCAACTCTCAAGAATTGCTGTATGAAAAAAAATATGATGAATTTGCAGCAAAATATGGTTATTATAACATGATTGTATTTGAGTGTAGATTTTGACTAATGTGTATTTTGTTCAGTCTTCGTGCACTGATTATATGCATAAGGGACACCACTCAAGATTGACACCATTCTGGTACATTTTTTCTAAATCAAGAGATCGCCAACATTTGGTCAGGTTTCTGTGTCATTACTTAATTTTGTTCATTAACCTATTTATTTCAGGATATGTTAATAATGTTTTTTGTTTATGTGTGTGTAAGTTAAAATTTTAATTGTGATTATGTTTTTTGTTGATTTCCTTTTTGTGGTATTCTGTTACTACATTTATGTTTTGAATTCTTTCACATCCTTCATAATTAGTTAACCATCTTTTGCATTACTCCTGCAGTCCGTCATCCAAATAATGGCTTTGCATGTTGATTAGCTAGTCCGTTGAACAGTCACCCTACCAATGATGTACCAATCAGCCCTCTAAGTTGTATATCGAAGCTATTACACGGCTGAGAAAGAGCTTGGCTTATAGATCAAAGAACTCATGCAAACTCTTGAAGAAATTACATGTGCTAGAATAATTTGTAGTGGTAGGGTGAAAGTGAAATAGGGGAAAAACCATACTAGAAATTATAACTAGAGGAGGTTAGTGGAAGTGCAGATAGATGAAAGCTAGAAAGTTTATTTGATTTCTTTGTTTGGTGAACTGCAGCATTGACACCTATCCCATGGCCTCTTCCTCATACTCTTTTTTTTTTTTTTTTTTTGCTTCATCACAAAGTAAAACCATTATAGAAAGTATAACAAATTTTTACTTTCTTTCAACTCCGTTACTTAAGGGATTGTAGTTATATTCCTACATGTAAGTTCTTTTGATATATTGCTGTAAATTCAATGTTTTTGAACTATATTTTTGTTTATTGTAACAAACAGAGGAGTAATGATAGAGTCATAGAGTGTGTTGTCACCCAAGGGTTATTTACAATTTTTCAGTTTATTGCATTTAATTTTTGGTCATTCATTTATTTTTACTATCAGGCAATCATCTAATTAGTTCATTAATCTTACTGCCACTGAGTTATGTTCATAATTCCCTTCATGATGTCATCAAATCCATCATCCTATTCATCCAGGAACTTGGTAAATAAATTTATCATATAATTTAGTTAGCTTAATATAAATGACTGACATAGATGAAATTCACATAGAGCAGTTGAGAATTTGAAAAAAAAATGTGTAACATTGATTTGAATTGCAAGATACACTAAAGGAATAACACGCATTTGTCTAGTTTGAATATTGGTAAAGGAATCTAGTTATACAATCAGTTACAAATATGCCTTTGTTTACACATTATCTTTGTCATTAGTTATAATAAACACTGTAGTAATAAGTATTATGTAGTTAATGTAGGATTCGTATTTAGTGAGCCAGACAATTATTGAACAGCATTTTGATGACAGACAATCCACTCACTTACAGTTAGTGCCATATACTAAAACAAGATCATTTGTTTCTCTGGTCTGTTACTCTTCTCTGTGTTCTGCCTTCTATGTTCTCTCTCTCTCTCTCTCTCTCTCTCTCTCTCTCTCTCTCTCTCTCTCTCTCTCTCTCTCTCTCTCTCTCTCTCTCTCTCTCTCTCTCTCTCTCTCTCTTTTTCTCTTTTCTCTTTTTTTCTCTTTTTTTTTTTTCTCTCTCTCTCTCTCTCTCTCTCTCTCTCTCTCTCTCTCTCTCTCTCTCTCTCTCTCTCTCTCTCTCTCTCTCTCTCTCTCTCTCTCTCTCTCTCTCTCTCTCTCTCTCTCTCTCTCTCTCTCTCTTTCTCTCTCTCTCTCTCTTCTCTCTCTCTCTCTCTCTCTCTCTCTCTCTCTCTCTCTCTCTCTCTCTCTCTCTCTCTCTCTCTCTCTCTCTCTCTCTCTCTATTGCTACCCTGCTCCCCAGGGAGGCTAGACCCAGGGATGTGGGATCCCATAAACGTGGACTGGGGTGATGTGCCAGTCTCCCCTCTGCCTCCAGTCACCAATGGACCACCAGAGGACGTAGGCACCTACCCTAAGTGTACCGTGCTCTATAACTACACGGTAAGGATGAGAGTCATGTTGATGGGTTAACCTTACTACTAGCTCTTTAAATTAATAAATAATAAATTTATGAGTCAACTATCTATAATTTAATTGGTTGTTCACTTTGAGAAGGTGATGATGTGGTTTGTGTTGAAAAGCTAATAATTTTACAATGAGAGAGAGAGAGATATTATTTACTATACAGTAGTTAGATAAGAGAGAAAAGGACTGATCTAAGTTTAAAACAGGAGGAAAGAAAGAGGAATGTATCCTGTGAGGTGAAAAAGTGAGGTTTGATAGTGATCACTTAATGAGTAGAGGCTTGGTTGAGGAATATGATGGTAATACAAGAAAATGGACAAGGTATAGTGTTGAAGGAGTGAGATTAGATGACTGACTGGTGTGAAATTAAGGACAAAAAGGAAGGAATCCACGATG
Source organism: Cancer borealis (assembly GCA_036785275.1). Classification (NCBI taxonomy): domain Eukaryota; kingdom Metazoa; phylum Arthropoda; class Malacostraca; order Decapoda; family Cancridae; genus Cancer; species Cancer borealis. Next base: position 8,071 of record JAXIVD010001916.1, on the reverse strand, counting down.
CTGGTGGCCATTAGGGAAAAAGAGACAGGAAAGGGGAAGGAGAAATATTTGTGAAGGTTTATTGAATATATACTGAACTTTATTTCTAAATATCTAGTAATCCGTTAAAAGAAAGAGTTAGGTGATGCTTTAGGAAAATAGTTGTAGTTTTATAAGAGGCTGAGATTTGGTATTCTACCTCCTTAATTTTCAACCTAAACTTACAGAACTAAGTTAGCACTAGAGTTTGTCTGACTAAAACCCAGTGACACTTGGAAGGCAAATATGATGATGCACAGTGTAAGAGTGAATGGCTTGTGATGGAGTCTATGAAATGGTTTATTTTCTATTCCTTTTATCTCATACTTACTTACTACATCTTTATCAATAATCTTTCTTGTCTTTTTTCTCTCTTTCTTTTCCCTATTTCTCATTTGTTGCTGTTTTTCTTCCATGTCTCACAGGCCCAAAACCCAGACGAGCTCTCCATAGTAGAAAACGAGGAGCTGGAGCTAATGAGTGAGGGTGATGGTGACGGTTGGGTACAGGCTCGGAACTACAAGGGAGAGGTGAGCGGCAAAGACTACATTTGTGAGAGATAGAGTTCATATAAACCATAGATTTTAGTAACATTCATAATTTAAGAAAGGAATGAAAGAACTTTTATTTGAAGATTATAAACTGAGTGAGGTTTGGGCAATAAGCTAAAATCACAGGATGGGGAGAGTGTGTGCAAAAAATTTCTATGAAAGAAATCATAACAATATCAATTTGCCCATAAAAGAAAAGTAATTTGATGAATTAATTACCCTGGAAGTTTATCTTATGTTCATTTGGCATATCTTATGGAATTATTTTTTCTTTAGTATGTGAATGCTTGTATGGCGAACAAATAATACATGTATTAAATGAAGAGTGGGTAAAGATCAGCTTTGAAAAATGCACTTAGTTACATTAATAATGTTCTGTGTTACTATTGGTTTTGAAGATACATACTACATACATATGTATAGAGTGGATGAAAATAAGCCAAGTTGTCGGAAATATTATGTATAAAATTACCTCCTACTATTTCAATGTACTGTACTAATTTTGGGTGTATGGAATCACGATTATGAGTATTTGCATTTTTGGTTAATCAATTGGCTATATTTGTTATGAATTAAGATATATTATGATGATGTTGATAAATAGGATGGGGAAAATTTGAATAAACTTACTTTATATTAGCAGTCACTTCTAACATGGCATGGATGAAAGCTTGCTACTTCACCACACATTAGTGGGACGCTCACTCTCTTTTGAAACAAGGAGGCATGAACAGCAAATATACATTTTGCATCTGAAACACTACTTATACTATATGCTGAGCTCCTCCATTCCATAGAGAAGTGAAACATTTATAGATTGTATATCTTACATAATAACAGATGAGTTAGTGAGTGGATGAAATATGTATTATTGTGCTGTTCTTTCCCTTATGCATGTAAGGATGATATTCAAAGTATACATATGATTTTTTTTTTTTTTTACTTATTTTCAACCCATCCAATTTTCATGCGACTTGAAAACTTACCCTTTTACTTTCCTTCAGGTTGGCTACATCCCTCAGAACTATGTAGAGATGGATGAAGCATCAGCTGCAGCTGCTGCATCTTCAGCCACCCCAGCTGCCACCACCACCACCACTACCCAGGAGGTCACTGCAGGCCCACCACCACCAGAGGCAGGTGGTGATGCTGCTGCCATCTCATTCTCCTCCTTAGAGTACAATTTAGAGGTGAGTTGAGATTCCAGTTGTTGTTGTTATTATTATTGTTATCATTATCATTATTATATAATTTTCAAATATTATATTACTGATATTACTCAGGATCACTATCATTATTAGAGGTATTATTTTGAGTTAGATTTTGTTTTGTTTATTAATATTTTTTTTATTTCATTATTTCCCAGTTTACTTGATGGTAAACATTCCTGCTTGGATTATAATTAAAAAAAAGTTTTTTTTTTTGTCCAACTCACGTTTCTATCTAGGTATTTCTTGGTTTTATCATTACATATAAGTGGATAAAAGTCATGTAAATTCATTGGCTCTTTGTATTATCATATTTTCTGCCATCGTGTTAGATGCACTGCCTCCTTGTTTTTCCTCCTTTCTATGAAATCAACAGAGAATTATCATGTCTCATCCAAAATCGCAGCTGATCATTGGATATGGCTCTTCCCAACTTTTCCTTTATGACAATATTGTAGACATTTTTTTCCGCTTTTTAAGTTAAATCCTTGATCTGCATCTATTGATTGAAATATAAATAAGTTTTGTCAGTGAAAATATAGTCCAAGAACAGTTTCTTTGTATGTGTTGAATTATCAGTAATTTTGGTTGCCACCTCCAGTTCAAGAAAATACAGAATACCCACATCAGTCTCCATTGATCTATAAGTCACCATGAAGTTTGAAATAGCTTCCTGTGTTTTCCAGGCCCAACATTTACAAATGTTTTTCTCCGCATTAGCACATCACTTGATCATATTGGCTTTTTGTAAAAAAAAATTTTGAGGTGTAATGCGCAGTTTTCTCTGTAAATGCCAAGGGTAATCAGTTTCTCAGTATTTTCTATATTTCTTTAGTTGTCTACATTTTATTTTCATTGGGGTGAGAGCCAGATTTTGTATGTAGATTTTTTGACTTTTGATTGTTCAGTTGTTCAGATGAATTAAAAATAATGGCATTCATAACGAAATCTGCACTGATTATACACCAGTCCTTAAGTTGATGTGGTCCTTACCACTTAATTGACAAATTACACCAAGAAACAAATGAGTGTGAGGTGGCAGCAACATTTTCTTTTTGTGGAATTCTTAATATTTTTGCGCAAAAGTCTAACCGAGGAATATTTTAGGATTGCCACAAAACATGGATTTCCGAATTGAGATAATGCTAAACTTAATGCACCACTGCATTTAATGGAATAACATGTAGTTGGAAATATATAGGTAGCTTAGAAAGTCAATAAATATCCCAACTATCTTTCTTAAAGGACAGATGTCTATTTCCTTACTTCTTTATGAGTCATCATTTATTTAATGATATTCTTGTAAAATTATGTTTTCTCATGAAAGTACTACAGTTAGTTGTTGAATTCTCCTTTTCATCATTTCCATCTTTTTTTAATAACTTGATAATAACTATTTAGTTTATATAATTTAGATTTTATATAAGTCTTCCAGAGTTTTGTCTACAATCTTTCATCGGAAATTATTTAAATGTTTCTTCTTTTGTATAAAGTTTTCATCTTATTTTGCTTATGAGCAACGTTATCTTACTCCGGTGTTCACAAACTCAAAGTGTGTCTCTATTCACATTTGTGTAATGTTAGGCAACAGATGAAACAGTACGTAAGCAGTATATTAATCATGGCTTCACTTTATTTGCCTTCAGAATTTATATTTGTTTGTCAGAATTAAAGAGGTTTTATGTTTTCTTAATAATCTTTTTTCTTTTGAAGATCATAAATGATATTACATGTTCTAAAATTCTCAGTGTCATAATGAAGTACATTTAGAAATTTTATTTAACAATGGCATAAGATGAATATCATAAAATAATAAGAACATAAGATCACTCTTTGCCATTAACCTCACATTATGTTAATCAAAATTTTGCGTTCCTGGTATTTTTATTTCACATTAAAAACCTTCCAAGAGGATTTTATTACAACCAGTCATGTTTCTTATTGGTTTGGTCTCGTAGTGTCTGTAATTCTAATATGTATGTAAATATTTATGAATATTATTTTTCAGTATTTTAACTCTGCAGTTTCACCTTCGTAGTAGAGAGTTTGTGTCTACCTGAGCTGACCAATGTAAAGGGAATGGACTGAGTCCATCACCATACAATATATGTTCTCCAAGCCCTGTTTCCCTACTCCCCTCTAGTGTTTGCCCCACCCCCCCACCCCATAGTAATGGATTGAGGTTTCTTGTTTGACAAATTGTATATGGTGCATTTTGATGCATTCTGACTGACCACAAATTTTCACATTCGTATGATACCAGAGTGGCTTGGCATTCATTGTTTGCTTGTTGTTAAGAAACCTTTCTTTTCAAAAGCATTGGTTATAAAGGAAAACCTTGATATGATGTTCACAGTCCAAAGTGCTGAGATTTTTATCCAGGGAATTTTATTGTAGCCATACACTGAAAGTAATAATTAATCAACAAATTTACAGCAAGCTATTGGTATTATACCAAGTTATCATTAATGCATACGTAAAGATGGAAATCTGTTATATTGTCACCAGAGGCATTATCTTTATTGTTACAATGTATTTTTTGTATATGCATTTTGAGAGATCTCACCCCTATTCTCCTTTTGCCCCATAAAGTAAGTAGAAGTTCACTCTGGCCCCCTTCACTCCCTCCCACCAAGTGATTTTGTATTTCCTATTATGAATTAACTTCAAAAGGTTTTGTTAATTCCCTTTCATGACGAGAGAGAGAGAGAGAGAGAGAGAGAGAGAGAGAGAGAGAGAGAGAGAGAGAGAGAGAGAGAGAGAGAGAGAGAGAGAGAGAGAGAGAGAGAGAAAAGGGTATAAACAGAATTGCAAGTCTCCTCCATATCTCCTGTCCCCAAACCAACATGTGTCTACTACCCCATCCCTTTTTCTTTTTCTCCTCCCTCCCCCAACACACTCAAGCTGGATGAGGAAATGGCAGCTCCTGTATCTTTCTCCTCCATGGATTACAGTTTCGAGGTGGGCACTGGTCATCATATGCTCCCTGCCACAGCTCACCCTTCTACTTTACCCCATCCCAGTAACCCTTATCCCTCTCTCCATTTCCCCCTAAGGCTACCTAATACTCCTTCCTGACCACCTAGCCTCAGCTTGAGTGGTGTGCCTTCCAGCCAACTGATACTTCTAATCATCATGAATTCTGTCATCTCATTTGTCCACATAAAAGAATTGTGCTTCATTGAGATACTATTACCTGCTTAAGAGCTTATAATGTACCACTGATTAGCACTGTTAATATGTTTAATAACATGTGATATGTAGAAAAGATTGTTGCAAGCATTCATTCAGTACTGATGTCTGTACCACGACAGCTCAAGCTTAGCTGCCAATTTGGTGGTTATATCGGCTAGAAATAGGTGTTTGCAAGAAAATATCAGTTACCCAGTTAAACTAATTGATAACTGCACACAAAGAGGTAGGCATCTGAAGTGAAAACAGATAAGTCGACAAATAAGTACTATACTCTTTTGATAGTGCAATAGTCTGTATGGTTTAATGAGTGCAATAGTCTGTATGGTTTAATGGTTAGTGTGTCTCTAAATTTCTTGATCACATTTAGTGCTGGGCAGACTGTAAAGCAGAATCAGATGTTCATCCTCCATTTTTAATTTGTAGATAATCTTTATATATATATATATATATATATATATATATATATATATATATATATATATATATATATATATATATATATATATATATACTGTATATATCTGATGCCTGTTCCTAAGAACTCTCCCAAGGAGATGGCTATGATAGAAAGGTGTTCATCTATTCATGTCCTTGTATTC
>JAXIVD010001915.1:67500-71654 GCA_036785275.1 Cancer borealis | reverse complement strand
CTCCTCACCTCACCTCCTCACCGTCCCGCAGCCCCACCTCCTCACCACACCTTACCGTCCCACCATCCCGCAGCCCCACTACCCCGTCGCCTTTGGACTCCCGTTACGTGGTCCTGATGGTGACACCTGACGGACCACGACCCTGAAGGAGCCTCAGTTGACTCACGAATGCACGGAACACAGGAAACAGATCACCCGTTCGACCCTTCCGGTGGGAATCACCAGACACACACACACACACACACACACACACACACACACACACACACACACACACACACACACACACACACACACACACACACACACACACACACACACACACACACACACACACACACACACACGTGCATATAACACACACCAAACAAACAATTAAGGAAATGACGTGGCGGTGTGAAGGAAGTGATGAGTGATGAGTGATGTGAGTGCAGCCACAACACCGCATTACCACGTCCTGTCCTCTCCTCCTGCCGACGAAGACCTCGACGAAGGCTTGAATGTAGTTAAGAAAGCAATGAACTATTATATTATACCTTGTAATTACCAGGTTTTGTATTGTGGCTTTTACATACCTATTCTTCCACTTCCTTCCACCTCACACACACACACACTCATTCATCCACTTCTCTCCATCTCACACTCACACACCTATTCCTCCACTTCCTTCCACCTCAAAATTACGGAGCTGCCTTCCCACGCCCAGCCCCGCGGAGGAAGGAAAGGGAAGGGAGCCTGGAGTGGATGGTGGGGCGTTCAATGGTTTCGTGGAGTCTGCCGGGAACTTTGAGGGTGAGCAAGTGAGTGTCACCGAACATGTCAGTCAGTCAGTCAGTTAGTTCTAGGGACGTGTATGTATATATGTATGTATGTATGTATGTATGTATGTATGTATGTATGCATGTATCCCTATGACACTTTCTCCTCCTGATTTCCTCTAAAGGTTATTGTAGTGGTAATAGGATCACCCTTTCTGTTTCTCACGTATTGATGAAGGTACTCTTTTTTTTTCTTTTCTCTCTCTCTCTCTCTCTCTCTCTCTCTCTCTCTCTCTCTCTCTCTCTCTCTCTCTCTCTCTCTCTCTCTCTCTCTCTCTCTCTCTCTCTCTCTCTCTCTCTCTCTCTCTCTCTCTCTCTCTCTCTCTCTCTCTCTCTCTCTCTCTCTCTCTCTCTCTCTCTCTCTCTCTCTCTCTCTCTCTCTCGATAAACACTTATCAACTTGGTTTCCTGTGCCCGATGCCTTCCTACGCTTGTGTGTGTGTGTGTGTGTGTGTGTGTGTGTGTGTGTGTGTGTGTGTGTGTGTGTTGTGTGTGTGTGTGTGTGTGTGTGTGTGTGTGTGTGTGTGGAGTAGGGTTGTGGCTTGCGTATTATTGATCTTTGTGTGTGTGTGTGTGTGTGTGTGTGTGTGTGTGTGTGTGTGTGTGTGTGTGTGTGTGTGTGTGTGTGTGTGTGTGTGTTCCACCATATAGAAAGAGACAAAAAAGAAGATAGTTATTCATTCTTATATGCAATCAATGGTTGATAAAAGTGATAAAGTGACTCGTCTTATAGAAATCACGACACTCACTGTTGCTAGCGTAGGAGAGAGAGAGAGAGAGAGAGAGAGAGAGAGAGAGAGAGAGAGAGGAGAGAGAGAGAGAGAGAGAGAGAGAGAGAGAGAGAGAGAGAGAGAGAGAGAGAGAGAGAGAGAGAATAAAAGAGAGAAAAGAGATAGCATAACAATGAAAAACTAATAAAACAATACAAAGAAATGAAGGAAATAGCATGAACAAAATAGTGAGTGATAAAGAAAGAGAAGAGAATAACAAAAATTGATAGATATATGAAGTGGAGTAGTAGTAGTAGTAGTAGTAGTAGTAGTAGTAGTAGTAGTAGTAGGAGGAGAGGAGGAGGGAGGAGGAGGAGGAGGAGGAGGAGGAGGAGGAGGAGGAGGAGGAGGAGGAGTAGGGAGGAGGAGGGGGGAGGGTGATGACTGAACATTTAGTGACTCATGGGTAATACTAGGTAACAGCAGCGTGGGTCAGGTGGAAACACTGGACGCAACACCACACAAAGGGGAGAACGAGTGAGGGGAGAGAAGGGAGAGAAGGGAGAGGGAAGCGTGACGATGAGTGTGTCGGTACTTGAGGAAACAGGAACAAAGCTACAAAAGGCTGAGTGGGGAGAGGGAAGAGGAGAGGGACACACAAGGGGATAGAGGGAAGGAAGAAAGGATAAGGGGGATAGGGAAGAAAGAAGGAGGAAGGACAAGGGGAGAGAGGGAGGAAGGAGGAACAAGGGGTAGAGAGAGGCAGAGGGAAGACCGAGGTAGGTGTTAGCTGTTTGCAAGTCACATTAACGAGGCATAACTTTACCCAAATGAGGATAAAGGGGACAAAGGAAGGGTAGAGGAAAGTATAGAGTAGAGTCTGCTGCCCCTGCCAACTTACTTCCTGGACTACCCTGCCTCCTCCCTGCCTGCCTGCCTCCCTGCCGCCTCACCCTGTACGGCCTGACGAGGAAGTAAAGTTGTTAGTTAGTTAGTTAATGCAAATAAAAGGAACAAGTGCTAGAAGGTAAAGAAGGTATTGGACGGTGAATCTTGTCTTCTTCTCTTCCTCTAACTCTTCCTCTCTTTCTGCAACACGTGTTTTACCTCCTCTTCTTCCTCCCCTCTTCCCCTCACTCTCTTTCAGTCAACACTCCTTCACTCCCTTCAACCCTTACAACACACTCCTTCTCTTGACTAAATAGGAACTTTCCAATTGAAAATCTTCATCTTGGATCCTTAAGTCCCACGCTCAACACTTACCCAACACGAGTAACCGATCCCTTATCTCCCTCACCTTTATTTTCACTCTGCGTCTCCTTAGCCCTCCCAAGAAGTGATGTCACGCTTGTTGGTTCTGCTTGCTCATGCTTGCTCGCCTTCCGTCCAGTGTTGAGGCGTAGAAGTGTGTGTGTGTGTGTGTGTGTGTGTGTGTGTGTGTGTGTGTGTATGTGTGTGTGTGTGTGTGTGTGTGTGTGTGTGTGTGTGTGTGTGTGTGTGTGTGTGTGTGTGTGTGTGTGTGTGTGTGCGGGTGTTGTATGTTTGCTTCTCACACTATAACAAGGATGCAGCGAGGAGTTGAGTTGCGGTGCGTAAATCCGTGTTTCCTGGATGACGTGTGTGTGTGTGTCTGTGTGTGTGTGTGTGTGTGTGTGTGTGTGTGTGTGTGTGTGTGTGTGTGTGTGTGTGTGTGTGTGTGTGTGTGTGTGTGTGTGTGTTTGTCAATGATACATCCCTTCAGGTAAGCCCCGTTAAGCCTCCATGATAGGCCTAGGAAGCTACGTCCTTACCTTGCTTTGCTCAGGGTATTAACTGGGCTTATGAAGGCAGTTAGTCACCTACCCTTACCTAGCCTTTCTAAGTGGTAAGTGGTACTCTCAAGCTGCCTCCTACTTACGTGTTCGATGACTAGTGCGGGGGGCGGGGTAGGAAAGACCAGGAATAGATGGGGTGAATACAAAACAAAGGAAGGTGCGACGAGGTGAAGGTTTGAAAGCATGTCATCCTGGTGGTGGTGGTGGTGGCGGTGGTGGTGGTGGTTGAGGGTCGTAATGGAAATTGATAGTTTTCTTGTTTACTTTCAGAAATGTTAATTTTTATTAAGTATATAATGTATCAGTAGTTAAGTAATACATAGGCGTCTTTAGTTAACAACTGGGTGTGTTGAGGGGAGTGGGGCGCCGTCTCCCTCTGAGGGGTCGCCGCGCCCGTGCCAGGGAGGGAGGCGCCGCGACACTCACCCAACAAGTATTTAGCTCAGTGTCATTTGCCTTTGGTGGTGTTAATATTAGACGGAGTGCGATCTGCGTCCTGCCCTCATGGTACACGTGGCTCCCCTGTGGGTGGGTACACACACACACACACACACACACACACACACACACACACACACACACACACACACACACACACACACACACACACACACACACACACACACACCAAGACATTCAGGGCTTGGCTGTAGTTATTTCCGTTTCGATGTTGCTAAGAATAAACGAAAGCGTCATAAAGCTAACATGGTCCCCTCACACCTGGGCGGGGGGGAGGTGATGGTGGGTGGTGGGGGGCTGTAGGTGTAGGGGAGCAGGACCCATCTTTACCTTTTGCTAATTAATACCCGTAA
>JAXIVD010001915.1:60000-62500 GCA_036785275.1 Cancer borealis | reverse complement strand
ATACACAACTGGCGTGGTGAAAAGACATAACACAGCTCAGTGCAATCCCTTTGAGTGCAATTGAAACCTATTGAAGCATTTACGCGAGTGTTTTGAAAAGTGTTACTGGATTATCTACTGAATAAGGAATATCTTACTTCAACCGAGGAACTTAACATGTGCCCTTGTAAGTGTACTAGTGTGTTTATCTTAGTGTGTATTCAGTTTTCCCACCACTCTGAAAACATTACTCATCAGTGGTAGTTTTATCTGTGCCGCCCTGTGTGTAGGGGAGGGAGGGGAGGGGGAGTCAGTTTATGTATGGGTGATGAGTTACAGGTGTGTGTGGTGTGTGGTGACAGGTTAATTAACACCTCAGTACTTATTACTACCTGTTCTAAGATGAGAGTACCTGTGAACAATTAACACCTGAGGCGTGCATGGACAGTGTGTGTGTGTGTGTGTGTGTGTGTGTGTGGACGTTGTGAATGAATGACCCTTGGTGGCGGTGGTGGTGATTGTGGTGTGGTGAAGTGATGCTGTGTGTGTGTGTGTGTGTGTGTGTGTGTGTGTGTGTGTGTGTGTGTTGTGACAGTGTGGCTGATGTGTTTGTTATCAGTGGTGTTGTTGTCTGAGTGTTGTGTGGTGCTGTTGCAGGTTATGGTGATATGTGTATTGTATTTATTGTGGCATGCAGTGGTGTGTGTGAGTGGTGTGTAGTAGTAATTAAGTGTGTTGTTATGGTGTTTTGTAATTAGCCTAGTGTGACCATGGTGTTAGCTGGTGTGGTACAAGTGTGATGTGGTGATGTGTTACATATGTGGTGTGTGTGGTGGTGTAGATGGTCTGTAGTGTGTTGGGAATGTGATGGTGGTGGTGGTGGTGGCGAATGACTAGACACAGAAGACTTTGGAGGTGATGTCACGCGGTGGTGCCACGTCTTGTGTCACGCACTGTGGTTCCCAACTCTTGGCTGCTGCGTGCATTACCGGCCTGCTAACAACACCCCCCCCCCCCCCACTCTCTCTCTCTCTCTCTCTCTCTCTCTCTCTCTCTCTCTCTCTCTCTCTCTCTCTCTCTCTCTCTCTCTCTCTCTCGTTACTGTCATTCTCACTTTACACTGCACGGATTAGCACAGTGACGTACCGGCGGTGGTGTTGATGCGGGCAAAGGGTGCGGTGCCGTGCCTGTTTATCAAGAGTGCATCCCCGTTAACAGGGTAAATAATGCACCTGCAGCCAAGGGTCATTGGTCGTGCTGCTGCTGTGTTTGTTGTCGTATATTCATGGAGAGGCCCAGAGAGTTGCGTGCACCTCTCTCACACATACACGCACACAGTTATCCGTGACTCGTGTCTCCACTCCTTCACTAGAGATGATGACATAATATCGTTTAGTGAGGCGTAATAAGAAGCATCATTGTATTGCTGATGCTTGATAGGAATGTCTCAGCTAGCGAGGCCCAACCAGCTTCCTAAGGTGGGTCTGGGGGGTCTTGACCGCGCATCTCGGGTGTGTTTAGAGCAGGAGTAATAGTGATAATGATCCAAAGTAATAATAACAGTAATAAGAAGGATATTAATTAACAATGATCAGTAGTATTTCATCTTAACTGACTAGTGAGAACAAATCCTTGAATTCAAACATTACATGAACACTGTGTCATCGTATTTCAGTGGGTTGCAAAAAGTTTGAGGTGACTCGCGCAGGTGACGGTGAGTCGGATTGCAGTGAGTCATGTTATGGTGGGATCTAAAACCTTACCGCAAACCAGGGTGAGTGTAAGGCTTGTACACATCAAACTGGCGGCGGCGTGAATAAAGCTGCAGTGACGGAGGGTAAGGGTAAGGACGGAACTAGCGGGTATCAACACACCTCGGGCACGTTGCGGGGATCGGACCAACTCTCTGTTAGGATTTGAAGGGAAAGGAAGTAACTTGGGAATTGATGGTGTGTTCCTTGTTCCTGGCAGCTGTCTGAGGCACATGTGTTGTAGTACGGAGGAGCAGCGGGCTGGGGCGTTGCGTTGGATGTTGCAGCACGTGGTAAGGGCGGGCGTGCGGGGAGGTAGTGGGTAGGGGCAGGCCGTGGCGGGGAGGAGCCCAGCAGGAAGTACAGGTCCACTCACTTCCTGCCACCGTGTGTGTGTGTGTGTGTGTGTGTGTATGTATGTATGTGTGTGTGTGTGTGTGTGTGTGTGTGTGTGTGTGTGTGTGTGTGTGTGTTTGTGAAACATGGCGGCACGTAATAATAAAGGTATACTATAAATATACCCATTTTTTACACTCACAATTAGAGGTTAAGAATTTCATTATGAAAGTATTCTTCGGGATTATAAATATATACACACACGAACACTCACATACCAGTGGTGGTGTGTAGCTGTAGTAATGTAATGTAGTGTTGTGATGTGTTGCAGAGTGGTGGTGAATATGTTGTTATTATAGTGAGTTCCATGTGTTGTGTTGGTGTGTAGTGAATGGTGTGTTGCAGGTAGTGAGTCATGTGTGGTGTGTTGCAGG
>JAXIVD010001915.1:52500-55000 GCA_036785275.1 Cancer borealis | reverse complement strand
AAATAGCTGTGGCGTGTGTGGTAGGTAAATTTAGGGTGGTGGAGGAATGTGGCAGTCGCACGCAAGGAGGGAGAGAGGCCGCCGCATGACTCACCGCGCGGTGCCAACGTAATCATAACACTTTCCTATGTTCTTACTGCGTTCCCTGAGGCTGATCCAGAGACGTGAGTGAAGGAGTGGTGGTGGTGGTGGTGGTGGTGGTGGTTGCAGCGGGCACATAACACGCCTAAGGGGAGCGTGGTTTAAATACGACGCTCATGTTTAATGTAATAGTTTGTTTTTCTTTTTTCTCGCACTAAAATTACCTTCCGTGCCCTTGTGCGTGCTGGCAGCGGGCGGGAAGTTGTTCCTGGTTTGTGCTGGAACTTCCATGTCTCGTACTATTTTTTGTTTTGTTTTATATATACATGAGATTGACATTTTCCCCCTCTAAGTTGAAAGAGCGGTGGTTATAGGGGGTGTTGGGGGTAGGTATAGGAGTGGAGGGGAAGATGGCTTGACGTTCACCGCCAAACACTGACAGATTACGACGGTCCTAAGGCTTCGTGTCGTCATGCCAGCCAGGCATTAACACGAAGGTCACCCTCCACCCTCCGCCTGGCTGGTCATGTTTGTCATTCATTATTTATTATTTCAGTGACCTGGTGGTGGTTTTTTTTAATTTTATTTATCTTGAACTGACTCACTTGGCACGCATTCCTCGCCTTGGATGTGCTTCCCGCCAGTCTGTTGACGTGACCATTGTGTTCATTTGCCTTCATGCCCTTTGATGCACCTCCGAAGAGACCGTATACCCACACGTGTTGGCACTCCAGGGGGGAGGAGCCTTGTGGAGCGTGTATTGCCGCAAGAATGTCACCATCAGTAGTGGAGACAAGCAGTGGAGCAGTGAGCACTCAGCAGGCAGGAGTGTGTGTGTGTGTGTGTGTACTCCAGCACTCGTGGTGGTGAGATAAGAGTGAAGTGGTGTGGCATCTCCGCGTCACCAGCTCAGCTTGTTGAAAGGACAACATCGTCATCTTGAAGCTGACTGTCATCATGCCATCTTCCCTCCCTCCCTCCCTCCCTCCCTCCCCTCCCTTCCCGTCCATGCTGTTTCTTCAATACGTTTGTTTTATTTTGAACACGACATTAGTCGTGTTAGTGAGCGAGGGTCATGTCACTAATGGGGGTGTGTAGGGGTGGGGGGGTGCACGACGTGGAGGCGAAGTGGGTCACTTTTGGGGGACGCGTGGGAGGGCTGCTGCTGCCCGCCGCCAGGATGCATCACTCTCACTTCACCTCCACTTTACCACTAGATCCACCACCCTCAGCCCCTCACAGCTGGCACTCCCTCACGCCTCACAGCCACAACCCTTCAACCTTGGCTCATCAGTCCCGCTTCAGGCTGAATGGGTGTTCGCTTCTCTCCTCCTCTCCAGCTCCAAGCCGATAGTGTGCTCTGCTGCACGATAAACCTGGCAACGCGACCTCGCTGGTATCTCTGTGGCCACGGGCCCGAAATAGCTCGGCAGCTGACTGACTGATTTCTTAAGTGGGTGTTCGAGGGGAGCACACCAGACTAGGCTGGGCAGCGCGTCGACAAGTGATACTCTCAGTGTGACTCATTATCTGCCTCATTACTCCCTTAGAAGAGTTTTATGGCGTGTTTGCTTGCCAACAGACTCGTTTGTTAGTCTGTGTGAAGTCGGCAGCCAACGCTCTTCAGGCAAGCCTCTGTGAAGCCAGCTTAGCAAGGCTGCGTCCCTCACACGTAGACGGAGATTATGGAACGGAGAAGGAATGTGTAGCTGGGAGGGAAGCCTTACACCTTATACATGGGACAGGAGAGAGGTCACAAGTTGGTGGGTGGGCAGCGGTGCCGAGGACTGCAGAGTGCAAGGTCAGCAGCTGTGAGGTGCGGGCCTCGACCACCGAACTTCCTGGACGGTGACTTGACGGAGTAGGAAGAGAGAAGGAATGTATGAGCAGGGAAAGGCAGGGGAAGCCAAATGGTTGCGGTGATGAATGGCGGTGACATTAGAGCGGTGAGCCCAGAGTGTCCGAGGGAGGCCCGCATGAATGAAGGCTCTGCGTCTGGCGCACAATCGATGCCGGCCAGACCTGGTTCCTGGGGATGAATCATGCGCCCATCAATGGCTCTTCGATGCTGCGATATTTTATTCACGCCGTGACCCACGAAGCCGCCGTCCTCGCCCGAGGAATCCGTCATTCACAAGATGCCAGAGCTGCCTCGTCTTGGCCAAAACTTCCCGCGGTTTGACATTATTGGCTAAGGCGAGAGGGAAGGGAGGCGGCAGGTACGGAGAGCGTCTCCAGCCGACACGCTTTACTAATCAGCTGGAGGCGGTGCAGAGGGAAGCCTCCACGATGGGAATGACGCAGCCTCTTCCTAGGGTTCGCTTCCCCTTCATCCCCAAGACTAAAAATACCACGGCGGCCACTGGCTCCTGGATCACCATCATGGGAAAGTCCTCTTGGTAACGCTGGCCAGCAAGGC
>JAXIVD010001915.1:0-50000 GCA_036785275.1 Cancer borealis | reverse complement strand
ACGGAGGGGGTGATGGGTGATGGGTGAGTAGGTCCGCGTGAGTCATGCTGCCAAGGTGTTGCTAATGAATTCCTCTCGTCATCGGAAATCAATATGGTGTTGGTGTAGGCCGAGCTAGGCGTAGGTCCGTCCGCTCAGGTGCCCGTCCAGCCCACCAAGGCTTCCCACCCTTCCACCCTCAGCTGCCGCCTTGGAGCACCGAGGCGGAGGTGGTGGTGCTTAGAGAGGTGGTGAGTTTGAGTTTCATTGTCATCACGGCGCCTTGGGTAACCTGCTTGGCTTGGAAGGCGGTGGTGGTGGTGTTAGGATCGCTGCCGTGCACTATTTGATGGAAAGGATGGATGGCAGGTCTGGCTGACATGATGTTGGTTCGTCGTTAGGTTGTTAGTATGTGAGGATCCCCTTGTTGTTGTCTTGGATGGCTTCTCATTCCTGATTACCTTACCGTGAAGCTTGCAGTGGCACCCTTCATGGTGACAGTGAAGCCTGAACATGACCACCACCACGGCGGGGTAAGGTTGTGTCGCGCCGCCGTTGTAGTTAGTATATAGTGGCCGCTGCACCGCCATCGCAGCACCCGCCACTACAAGGCAACGTCCGCTACATTATGAAAGTGACAAGCGAATTACGTGCATGGCTCAGTACTTTAAAAATGAATGGGAGGTGGCGGGGCGGAGCGGTGGGGGGGGAGACAGCGTAGTTTTACAGCTGGTTCCCGGCCATGACTCATGCTGCCTCATTTGCATGTTCGGGGAGTGTCGCAGCGATCCTCAGGTGATTGAGGCGCAACGCTGGATGCAACCGAGGTCCTGAGGCAGCCACGCCCTCGGCAGGACAAGTGGGCGGGGTGGGGTCACACTCTGGACGCGAGAGGCTGGCCGGAGTATCGGGGTTTGATGTGGAAACCGTGCGGGGCCGAGAGCGATGACTAATGTTGCGGCGGCTAGCTGGCCGCAGCCTCTCCCTCTCCCTCGGCGGGACTTGAGGAGTGATACCCAAGTGGCGCCTTCACGCCGACGACATGTAGGCAGCATAAGGTGTGACAGGGGCGGGGGGCGGGGAGCTACAGCTGATCACACCAATACCTGAGGAAAGAGGCGCCACTCAACACCTGTTTCAAGCCTCCAGGGCAGGTGTAGTGAAGCGTGACGTCACCACTACAACACCTCTGTTCCCTCTCCTTGTGTTCCTGTGTTCTGCTCGCCTGGGGCTGCCCTGCTGACTGGTGGGGGGACCAACGGAGCTGGAGTATGTTTTAAGGTCATGGCATTTGGCCGAGTGGACGAGGCAGAGGCTGTTGCCGCCGCCGCGAGGTGACCCACGATCGAGGTCACTCGGGTCGACCCCTGAGTACTGCCACCCCAGCGCCGCCCAGGACCAGGGGGGTGAGGCGCTCTCTGGGGTGTCAGGCAGCCTCCAAAAATAAAATGCTGCAGCTTTTTTTTATGTGGTGTGGGAGTGGCCGGTGTATGGCTGCCTCTTGGACCACACACCGCGTCGACAGCTTAACCTGATCTATCCAATGATGTGTTGCACAGGAGGTGACGGCGATGACATGCTCTTAGTGAGAGGCGGCTGAAACAGTACCCGGAGTGTTGTAATAATCTCTACTTGATACTGAGTGAGCGCCATGTTGCTGACGTCATGGCCTGTCGGGGATGAGCGACGCATTCCGGCCGGCGAGGCGAGGGGGGGAGGGGGAGGGCTGCCAAGCCATGGCGTGCCCTGGCCACGCGCGGGGCTCACGAAGGTCACCAACCTTCACCAAGATGGCACCACAAACCCCTCCACAGACTCACCATTAGGATCCTGAAGTGGAAACAAAAGGAAAAGTCGCGCCCAAGTCAGGGCTGAGGACGGGCATTCGCAGGCTTGCTGCTGCTGCTGTTGCTGCTGCTGCTGCTACGGCCTGCAGGGCGGCAGGCGGCGGCCTCGAGTGTTGCAGCCTCGCATAACAAACAGTGTCTGACGCAGGGTCCTTGCTGCCCCCGGCCACAGAGGCGCCTGCGTGTGAGCCTCCCATTATAAGGCCATCAAGTTGAGGTCGTTTAGCAACCCACTCTTGGCCGCTGAACACATTTACAGTGACGTAACAATGAATGGGAGGCGGCGGCGGCACCCACAACCACATTAACTCCAGATTACGATGTTGACACAAACTTTTCCCTCATACATTTGAGTGGTTGTTTTACGCCTCTACTTCATCCAAACCCCGAGGAGGGAGGGAGGGGAGGGACGGGGCGGGGGTGACGAGCACGTGACTGAATGCTGGTATGATGGCTTCTCGGCCTCGTATTTCACCAGGTGCAGGTCCGCAGTGTTACCTGCGAGCCTGCTCACCACCCTCACCCTCAGCCTCCCCCTCCTCCCCCCTTGAATGTGTCCCCATCCCTCACCCTCACACCCTCGCCCTCCCCAACAATGGTGTCCCTCCCATGACCCGCTGCCTCGCAGCTGACCTGACCAAGGAATGAATGGTATGAATGGTGAACTTTACAAGGAATGAATGGTATGAATGGTGAACTTTACAGAGAGAGAGAGAGAGAGAGAGAGAGAGAGAGAGAGAGAGAGAGAGAGACAGAGAGACAGAGAGAGAGAGACAGAGACAGAGATACCTTAGTCTATGCAACGTTGCTTCGCCGGCGTCAGCACCTCGCCTTCAGGTCACACACACTGTTCACCGTCAGCTGGTGAGGTGCTGACGAGCTGACGTCATTGTAGTGCAGTGTGGGATTCGCCCGCAGCTAAATGAACCTTCCTTTACCGCCTCCCTCCGCACCTTGTGCTCATCTTAATCCCTTTGCAATCCCTCCTCCCTCTCCCCGCACCGCCAGGGTAGAATGTCGCCCAGGAGCCAACAGGTTCCTCTATTAGGCTTCCCTGTGGCTGCCACCGTGGCGTTAGGCTTGTGGTGGGTGTCACCTTGGTGTGGTGCGTGGCCAGGCAGGGAACACGTGCATGGCCTTACACCTGCTAGGACCACTGCACGTCCCTAGACCCTAGTTAACAGTGGTACCTTGACACACCCAACCCGCGAGTTTCCCTATAATGTTTTCTTTAACTTAACATCATCATCATCATCATCATCATCATCATCATCATCATCATCATCAGGTTGTGGTGCAGTGTTTCTTACCTTGTTTTTCTTTCCTTCACAGGTGGTTTCCAGGCCTTTGAACGCGCCTTCCCTGAGCTCTGTGAGGATGCTCTCATGCGCACCAAGGATGAGGTGGAGGCGCATCTGGTCCCCTCCTACGACCCCTACAACAACTGTGTGGGCATGGGCGGCATACCACCTTCCCCGGGTAACGAGGCCGCCATAGAACAGGCCCAGGCGTCCGAGGTTCTTCCTTTCCTATACATCGGCAACGCAAGAGACGCACAGGATCTGAGGGTGCTGCAGGTAAGGCTGTGTGTGTGTGTGCGTGTGCGTGTGTGTGTGCGTGTGTGTGTGTGTGTAATGATTGGTCTGGAATACAGTGTTATGTGTATGAGTATCTGGTGTGACCTTTGTGGTGTGTTTAGACTGACTCCTAGTGTGCTTGCAGGCTCTGGGCATCACGCGGGTGTTGAATGTAACATCACACGTGCCCGGCTTCCACCAAGACTCTGGCATTTGTTACAAGACGCTGCCCGCCATGGACTCCGGACACCAGAACCTGAGACAGTACTTCGACGAGGCCATCCACTTCATCGGTGAGTACCATTGTAGTACCACACACACACACACACACACACACACACACACACACACACACACACACACACACACACACACACACACACACACCGTAAATAATGGCTGTCATGTTGTGGCCGCTTTGAAAAATGGCCAAAGCTTAACGTTCCCCTTTTATCAAAATTAGATCTGTCGTTTCCATAGATGTAATTGGTGCATTTGGCGCCGCCCCCCCTGCCCCCCTCACCCCTCACACACACTACAGTAATCCGCCTAATAAAATAATACGCCATTAGAGCCGGAGTAGAGGAGGGTGAGGGAGGGAACGCAGGGTGAGGGAAGGACCATAGCGTAGGGGCGGGAGGATGACTCAGCGGGGGGGCGATGAATAATGGAGGCTCCTGGGTGAAGGGTGAAGGATGACTCACCTGAGTACTGTGCACACCAAGGGCCTCACCCAAGAGTCACTGCGAGACCTGATCAACGTACTCGTGGCCCATCCAGACCAGGCACTCAATGGCCTTTTTTTACCTGTTTATTAAGGGAAACTTATCTTTTAGCCCCGCCACACACACGGCGCCGGCAATGTACAGTATTTGTCAAAGGAAGTGTTTGCAGCTTCCCGCACTCTCGCAGGGGACGCACGCGGCGTCTTGGCGGATGAGTGAATCTTGCTGGCCATGAAGGAGGAGAACTAACAGAGACTTTGTTATGTTATGATGACTCTGGTGTGAAGACAGTGTTGAGCGTTCAGTGTTGAGACTGGCGTGCCGGTGGCGTTCTTTAATCGGCTGAGCCTGAGGCTGTTGAGGCGGAGGAGGGCCGGCACTAATGGTGGCATTGTTTGTGCACAGCGGCCGAGCGTGTTATTGCCTCGCCCAAGTGGCTCCAGGACCCTTGATGCCCTGAGGCGAAGCAGTCACTCCGTCTCCCCCACCCCACCCTCACACACTCCCACGCCCTCTTTCATTCACCTCGGTAGCAATTTTTCATATTTGTTCGTGAGTGTGAAGCCTCGCAGCAGCCACACTGAGCTGTAAGGCTTATGAGGCTCAAGATGACAACGTTGCATTCCTGCCGCCTCCGCCGCTATATAAGCTGAGCCCCGCCCCGCCCCGCCTCCCGAGGACTCCCCTTCCACGTGACCAGTGACGCGAAGAACGTTTATTAATTCACAAGTGGATGACTTTATTATTCGTTGACGGGACACTTGGCGCGGTGGCCTGTGAGGGTGATGACGTCATGGCTACATGTTCTTAACGGCCTTGGGTGATGAGTCTTGACCTGCCCAACACCACCACCAAGGGCTTTGTACACACGGTAGAAGGGGTCATGTTGTAATGGTCGTGTAAGGTTAGGTTAGGTTAGGTTAGGTTTGGCTCATCCTTGCCACCAACGAGGAGCCGCACAACCATCCTGCGGCTCTTAAGGGAAGCTGTGTATACTCGCTACTCAGCACCGAAGGCGTGGATCAGCGAGCCGCTCCTCGCGTCACCACTACCGAGTGATACGCCGTGAGTCATCGGACGCCCCCCTTCACCCTCGCGTGGGGAACCTCCGTCCCCACAAACCCTCCTCCAGGGGACGCCTGTTTACCCTCTCCTCCGCAGTGTGAGAGAGTGTCTTCACTTCCTTACCCTCGCCCGCCCCTTTCCTTCCCTTCCCCCCCATCATACGCTGTTCTTTGTTTCCTGTTGCTTCCTAAATTAGCCTGTATCGCCATGCCTTCCATAACTTGTATTGGCGTATGCATTCATAGTTTCGCTAATCTCTCCACACGTCGCTGATGTTGTGTGCTGTGTTCTCTGTGTTGGTGTGCTGTGGCTGAACACGAAAGGCCGCAGCACCGTGACGCCAGTGCTGTTCCGGCCAGATTTGCGCTGCGGCCGCACACCGATGAATCAGAGCGCGAGAGTAATGGCGTGTGAAGCTGAAACTGAGCGGGCGGGCGGTTGGGATAGGAGGGAGGGGAGAGGAGCTCGCCCTTATCGCGCGTATGAGTCACAGCGAACAACAATGGGCGGGATATTGATATTGACACGAGGTATTGACAGTAGAGCAGCCGCCCCTCCCACCCTCGCCTCCCTTCTATACTCTACTATTCTTCATAATGTGCCTCAAACTCCTAACGTACTCCCCGGACAAGGCAGCAACATGTTCTCGGGGGCTGGGAGACGTGGAGGAAGTGTTGTCATTACTAAGGCGAGCAGAGGGCAAGGCAGTCACTGGAGGAGCATCGCCTCTTCATCACGTGAATCAATAGGCGAGAAGAGAAAAAAATCACCAGTTTGACATGGAAGAGAAAAGGACGCGGAAGGGAGAGAGAGGTTGAGGGAGAGGGAGGGAGGGAAGGATGGAGCGTGGAGAGGGAAGTATAAGAGGGAGGAGGTATTGTGAGAAGCCAAATAACCCTGACTTTATGGCTTATGAAGTGTGTGCTTCCTATTGTTGTTGAACGTGCAGCTGATCCGACCCGACCCGACCCATGCAGCCTCCGACCCAACCAGCGCCGCCCCTCAAGACAACTCCATCCAGGACACACCACCTACCCACACCTCCCCTCACCCTCACCCACGTCCCCTCTTATATTAACCCTGCCTACTCCCTTACCGTCTTACCCCAACCAAGCATATCCAACTTGGAAAAAAAACATCCTAAAAACCTAAAAAATTTGATGTAGATCCTCAAACGAAAGTCTACAGAGAGAGGATCCGCCGGTGGCCACGAAGCGTATGTGGGTCACCTCCTGTGGAAGAGGCGGCGTCTCGGCAGATGATCCCGCCAGACACACACACACACACACACACACACACACACACACACACACACACACACACACACACACACACACACACACCACGCAGAACTTAACAACAACCATTTTAAACTTCCTGAACGACCGTGGGGAGCCTGGGGTTGCGTGTTGATACTGGCGGTGACGATGACTGACCACGGAGGAATTAAGGGGACGAGGGAATGCCGGAGAATGAGAAAGAAAGAAAGAAAGGAAGGAAGGAAGGAGATTGTATATAACAAGCGCTCCCCTTTGAATAAACCGGTAATGGACTGCGAGAACCTGAATGAAGCACGAGTAGCTAGAGGAGGAGGAGGAGTAAGGTGACCCGCCTCGCCTCGCCTTGCCTGGTGGTGCTGGTGCCTGCAGGAGGAGGAAGCAAGCGAGAGGTGAGGAGGTAAGGGATGGAGGGAGGGACTCTTGCCGGGATGTGAGGAGAGAACTGCTGCTGTCATCATGCTACTCCCCGCCCCCGTTCCACCCCCTACCCCCCACCAAACCCCACCCGGTAGCAACATAACACACGCCAAGAAGATAGAAGTGAAACGTAACAGTACTAAAATTACATCCCAGAGAGAGAGAGAGAGAGAGAGAGAGAGAGAGAGAGAGAGAGAGAGAGAGAGAGAGAGAGAGAGAGAGAGAGAGAGAAAAAAAACCAGTGATGACTCAGGTCTCAGTGTGGAATTGGACTCACCCTCCCATCCAGTGTAAAGCGATACCGCAGTAGAGAGATGTAGTGTAGGACTCTTCCACTCTCCTTTCCCTCCCTTCCCTTTCCCTCCCTCCCCTCCCTCCCCCCTTCCCTCCTTCCCTCCCCCCTTCCCCCTTCCCTCCTTCCCTCCTTCCCTCCCCTCCATGAAGTCACGTCCCAAAGACACTGAAGGAAGCCTGGGTGTAGGATTCTCACTGGGGGAAGGAAGGAGGGCAGGAAGGCACGGATCCGTGGAGGGAGAAACGCTTGTCTGTGACGCTGGAAAGAGGGAGGAGGAGCTGGTAGAGTTGGTGACGGAGAAAGGGAGGTGTGAGGGAGGAAGGGAGGGAGATGTAGGGGAGATAGCAACGGAGGGGCGTGGAGAGAGGAAAGTGATGAGAAAGATAGGCCGTAGGACGTGTGAGATAACGGAAAGGCAGTGTGGGGCGGCCGGGATGGGCAGGGAGGAGACGGGAAGGGAAAAGGGAGAGGTCCGCTGCCCCACTAACCCCAGATCCCCCCCACCCCCTCACACCCCCCCTCACAAGGCCGTCAGCTGGAGTAAAGGGGGGTTGGGAGGTGACTGACCAGCCATAACAACCACCTCGGGTCATTACCTCTACTGTGGGGGATAGGAGGAGAGGAAGGGGGGAGACTGATCATCCGCCCCTCCCCTCCTTATCCACCTGCCTCTGATATACTCTATACCGCAAGACGAAGCAAAACCAAGTAACAGTAAAAAGAAGCAAAGTGCATGAATGGCAGTGTGGCGGTGGACTGACTGACTGACTGACTGACTGACCGACCGACCGTCCCAACACTCCCCTCCTCCTCCTCTTCTTCCTCCTCCTCCTCCTCCTCCTCCTCCTCCTCCTCCTCCTCCTCCTCCTCCTCCTCCTCCTCCTCCACCTCCTCTTCGCCTCATTCAAAGTGCGGAAATGACGTCACATCACCAGCAGAACCCTGACCGGATGGCACAATAATGGGCCTCTCCATTGACTACTTCCATGACTGTCAGCGGCGGTGGTGGTGGTGGTGGTGGTTAGTTGTAGTTGTAGTTATAGTGGTGGTAGTAGCAGGAACACTGACCACGTGCCAGGGGAAGGAAGGAAGGAAGGAAGGAAGGGTTTGTTAGCACCACGCCACAGGGTAAAGGGAGTAAATCCGCTGCATATAACAGCTGACTTCCCCCTTGGGTCCTTTCTTCCCCCGCCGGCCAGAAGGGGAAGAACAGGAGGAATAACAGGGGAGGGGAGCGATGGATGCACAACTCGGCTCATCTGGGACAGCTGTCAGCCTCCGCACCCCACCCAGTCACCCCTACGTGGTCCTCGGCTTGGGGGGTGCGGGGTAGAGGGGGGAACACCTGCTCATTCTCGGTTCACACTGGATTTTGCTTTTCCATTTAAGGTTCTGGTTGTACGCGCTCACTGCATGCACTCTGCCTCCTACACGATGAAGGTGAACGAGTGTGTGTGTGTGTGTGTTTGTGTGTTTTTCGTAGAATTGTGGGATCCCCAACTCTCTCTCTCTCTCTCTCCACACACGCACACACACACACACACACACACACACACACACACACACACACACACACACACACACACACACACACACACCCACACACATGGGTATATATAACAGTATTGCCTTCAATGCCTCACAGCTTTGGGAAGTCAAATCTCCATCGTTGGGGGGATGGTAGTGAGTGTGTGCGGCGGGGCGGGGCGGGGCGGCGGTGTTGTCTTTGGAGTCACACAGGATCGTGGGGAAGGAAGGAAGGAAACAACCTAACTAAGTCCTGGCCGAGAAAAAACAGTCCTTGTAGAGTAACTATTGTCTAGAAATTAAATGAGATTCATACAATATTTCCACATTTTTTCATAAACTTGAGGGTTGGTAACTGGTGGAGTGAAGAGTAGGTAAGGTAAGGGCGTCTTACTCCACCTCGACGCCTTACCGGGACTTGCTACCCCGCCCTGGGTATCTCGAGGCTTCGTTTCATGAAGTGGTGAGGTAGCGAGGTGAAGCAACTCCTCAAGATAAGTCTAGACTCAGGAGGCAACCCGCCCCGGGCAAGCGGACTTCCCGCCCTCCTCGGACATACACCCACTCCCCCCACCCCCCCTTATGCAAGCTTCCAAGAAAAGACTTCGCTTGCCCGATGGAATGAACTTGACAAAACCGGTGGGCGGCAATCCTGTACGAGGCGCCGTGAAGACCCTTAATGTGTGTGGCTTGAAAGCTTGAATTTGTTGAGCCGTGGGAGGCGGCGTGTCTGCACGATGTACTGACTGCAACATTGTCCAGGAATGCGTCACTGGCAGGTCACGCCCGAGCCTCGCCAAGTTTTATCGCAAAGACTTTTACACTTTGGCGAGGTGTTGAGGCTTGAGCCCCACACACACACAACAGCTGTTGGGTGACCACTGTCGGCAGGACTTGGTGTGCCTCCAGGGAACGAAATGGTCAAGTCATTCTCTTTGGAAATAGTGAAGATCGTGCCCACTGGAGTCATCAGCCTTGTATAGTGTTCCCTGCGGCAGGACGACCCTTGGCAGTAGCACCTTCCCCCCACCCACCCCCGCAGCCAGCACAGGTCTGATACGGCGGGAAGTCCAGCGTTGAGATGCGTGACAGCGTGCGGGGCGCGAGACGAGGTGCTGCACGGAGAGGGTGAGCAACAGGTGGACCAGGAGATGACTCATGAATGGGCGGGGCCGCTTCACGATCTCGCCTGGACTGCTGCTGCTGCTGCTGCACATTTCCCCTTCACGCGATGATGGCCCGAAACACTCCCTCTTCCGCGTCGCTCCACCGCTTTCACCTTGATAAGTTTTAATGCTCACCATCCAGATGGTGGTCCAAGCAGGCGGAAGATGGCGTATTAAAAATGTTACATTCAAAACTCCGAGACTAGCCTTTCACACGCTTGGGACGCCTTGTAGGAGAGGGTGAGAGAGAGGTGAGGGTAAGGAGGTGGTGGTCGGGCAAACTGTAATTGAGGCTGCTATTTGACAGTCTCCAGACCCGCCATCAGGGAGAGGAACCCATCGTTGTGTGAGGCTGTTTTTCTTCTCGTTCAAGATAAGCTCTGTGTCGTTGTTGAGGCCAACCTAAGCCTCCTCCCGCCAAGACGCCTCACCCCCGCCCACGCCCTCGCCTCCCCTCAGCCAGCGGATTGAAAAGTTCGTGTTTGGGGATCGAAGCCTTTTTGATTAATAACAGAGAAGAAAAGGAATGAAGGGAAGAAAGGGGATTCAAGTTCTTTGATGGAGGAGATTGCCGGAAGGGTGAGCGATGCATCCTTGGCGAAGACCTAGGGTGAGGTGGGAGTAGCTGTGTAGGGATGGCCGCCCCCTACACGTGCTCCCCTCTCCCCAGGGACGGATTCTTTGTGGCCATGCGAACACTTCCTAGGTAGCGAGGGGGGAGGGGAGGGGGAAGGGGGCTGCACGTGTGAGTGTGTGTGTGTGCGCGGCGGTACACGCGTTCCGGCTGCTGCTGCTGCTGCTGCTGCTGACTCACCACACATTGGGTCTCACAAGGCCTCCGTTTGACAGCTTGGTGCTTTCTGGTTCTGGTGCCGATCGATGAGCTGTGTATTCCGGCGGTGATCAGCTGGACAGACAGACGCAGGGGGAGGGGGGTGGGGGGGCGTTGGAAGGGATGATTAGGGGGACGTAGCTAGCGAGCCTATTGGTTTGAGTATGTATGAGTCACTATATAAGCATCGAACAGCTGGCGGGACAGTAATGACGACACACACACACACACACACACACACACACACACACACACACACACACACACACACACACACACACACACACACACACACAGTCTAGTCCAGTCCAGTCCACGTAAGAGGCCTCCGTTGCACCATAAGGCCGAACGGGAGTGGACTAAACAACGGTCCGTGGCATTGTTGTGGTCGGCGTTGAGGCTCCAAGCAGCCCCGCACACGTGACAATGGAGGGAGGGCTTCCGGAGCACCTCGCGACCCCGGGACAAATTGACAATCTCACCCACTCACTCTCACTCTCATCCGCTCCGGACTGGGTGTGTGGGGGAGGGGAGGGAGGCTGCCCCACCTTCCTCGCTGAGCGGGTTAGGGTCACGTGCTCTTCCAGCCTGTGATCGTAGGTCGGGAAGCAGCAGGTTGCAAGCCAGACATAGATTCAAGTGCACTCAACACACTACTGTCTATGCCCACCCCGCCGCCCACGCCCATCTCGCCGCCACATGCTGTTACAGATTAGAAGTAAAAGCAACACGTTAAACAATAATATCCACGAGTAAAAACGGCGTACAAAACCGAGGTCTGTAAAGTAGTGACTTGGCTCTTGCTTCTCAGTGACAGAAAGGAATTGTATTTTTTCCCTCCTGATGTTTTAAGTGTAGTTAATTAGCTACTAAGGCGCCAAGCTACACACATCGTTACGAAATACTGTAAAGACGGCAAAACTGTACACACACACACACACACACACACACACACACACACACACACACACACACACACACACACACACACACACACACACACACACACACACACGAGACTGAAGGGGGTGGGGGGCGCGTCTCCCCGTACCGTGTGCCGCCAGCCTGGGCCTAACAATAGTCGTGTATGACTCACTCACGAAACAAAAGCCTCAGCCAACAATTATTGCTTTGTCCTGGAGCAGCGCGCGCCGCCGCCGCCGCCACCCTCGGACAGTTGGTCCCGAGGCTGTGTGAATGGCAGGGTTATGGTGGAGAGTTTTGTGGCGCGGG
The DNA here is from genome assembly GCA_036785275.1 of Cancer borealis. Lineage (NCBI taxonomy): Eukaryota > Metazoa > Arthropoda > Malacostraca > Decapoda > Cancridae > Cancer > Cancer borealis. The sequence goes on along the minus strand of JAXIVD010001915.1, from coordinate 38,057 downwards.
ACTTACGGATGTTGGGGTCATTATGGTAATGGAGGGGAACAATGGCCTCGCTCTGTGCCGCAAACTTATTCAAAACACTGTATTTCATATTTATATCCAGGATTAAAAGTCCATTTATAGTTGAGGCATTAATATATTTATAAATAGACTAATGTTTATTTGTTTTCTTGTTCCAGACGAGGCGAGGCAGTCCGGTGCTCGCGTGTTGGTGCATTGTCAGGCGGGCGTGTCTCGTTCCCCCACCATTGTCATCGCCTACCTTATGAAGCACACGCGCATGACGATGGTGGACTCCTACAAGTACGTGAAGGCTCGTCGGATCATTATCTCACCCAACCTCAACTTCATGGGTCAGTTGGTGGAGTGGGAGACTGCCCTTCAAGCCAACAAGACCGAGGCAGACTGCAAGCCTTGCCACCAGTGTCAGTGGCAGCGGCAGGAAGTCAAGAAAGTTCCCAACGCGTGCCAAGTATGACCATCGCCTTCTGGAAGCGGAGTTGAGGAGGAGGATGAAGGCAGCTTGAGTCACAGGAACACAGAAACAAGCACGGCGTCCGGCAGGAGGCTGGAGGAGTGTGTCTGTTGGATGAGAGCGGATGAAGGTGCTCTGCTCACCACTCCTCAGATGCCAGCCGATGCCACCCAACACTTCACTTCCTTTGCCCAGCAGCTGCAAACCAGCCTCCATGCGCATTCCCTCACCAGACTTCTCTTAGATGACCTGGAGGTCGATCTGGAAGCCGGGCAAACACTGCAGGCGAGTGAGAAGACGGACCTCGCAGCATCCCGAGACCTGACAAACAAAGGTGTGATGTGTGACACGGGTCAAGTCAGACTCCAAGCCTCGAAAAGATGTGAGTTTGGAGACACTCAGTACGAGGATGCCGAGGAGGAAGGCGAGGGCGCCAATGTCGCCAAAAGGATGCGAACCGAGCAAGTTGTTCTGAGTTTGTAAAGTTTGGGTGTGTGGTGATCAAATCAAAGCCTCAGGTCCACGGGGCGTGTGCGCGTTCGTGGAAGGGTGGCGTGGCGTGGCGTGTACAGGTCGTCGGGCAAGTGTCTAGTTCTCAAAAGACTGGAACATTTGAATCAAGGAATCAAGAACCTCTCAAACCTTGGACTTCCAACACAAGATTACTTTTCCCACATTGTTGTTAGTGACTGGTAGGGAATGTTTGACACTGAAGGTTGTGAATAACAGTCAAAACTCCATCTTCCTTCTTCATCAAAAAATGTACGTGTTTTGTTCCATAATAGCATAAGGGAAGTTCAGGAATACAGTTGGTCTCAGGAGCGACGCGGTGAATGAATGAATGAATGTGTCACGGGAGCGGTGGCGCGAGGACACTCCTTGAGGCGGGCAGCTGTTTGCGACGCGGCAGTTCTGACAGCGCAGTATTAGTACATTAACAAAACAAACCTTGCCTTAACTAGCTTGTTGGACTCTAGTGATCCAGGTTTCTTGACTAGTTGTTTAGCCCTGTTTGTCTTAGGTGACAATTCTGCATTGCCTTATCGAGAGCCTTTTCTCAATAGTTTCTGACAAAGTTAAGATGTGATAGTCTCCCTGAGCCTGGTAGCTTTGGGTGGTCGTGTCCCGGGCCAGTTCCTCGTCCACCTCCCTCCCTCCCTCCCTCCCTTCCTTCCTTCCTCGGGGCGCCAGCATCGTGGTGGCTGCCAGCTTGCCCTGCCACACTGACCTAGCCGAGAAAGTCGTTAGCACACATCCACTAGAGTTGAAGTGCTTGACGGGGAACTAGAGGTCGTGTTCGCAGTTCGATGGCTTGCCGGGCAGCCCGATGAAGCAAGGCGGATCAGGGGTTAGTTTATTGACGATAGTAAACTATTGCTCTCTGGATACGTCTTTGCGGTTCCTCCTCCAGCGAGTGTTAGCAGCATCAAGAATGCTGTTGCCCTTGTACTGCTTGGAGGAGGAAGCCGCCGAGGAAGACGTCAAGCATGGGGCGTCATGAGGTTAATTCCGGTGCGTAACAGCCCCGACCAAGCGCCGGATACAACGGACAGCAGCGGGGTCATGTGTACTTACGATGCCTTTACTCATTCAGGGCGATTTGTAAGGGATCTGATGTATTTACTATTGTGAGTGTGTCAGCAGTCAGTGAAGTTTGTATTACATTTTTTTTATTTATTTTTTTGTTAGTTGTAGTAATGAGCAGCTGAGTTGTGGTTGAACCGAAGTGGCTGCCAAGCGCCCCACACACTCAGGAAGCAGACAGGTGGCCGCCGCGCACCCCTTACAAGGCTCACTCTTTCCAGCAGATCATTTCTTCAATAGAGATCTATCTGGCAATACATTCTCTCTATTCTACATATAAATATACTGTATTATATATGTCAATTTCCTTCAACAAAAAGTCTTATTATTTATTACACTTAGAATTTTTAGTACAAATGAAAAAAATATTTACACTAGTTTTTAGTCTGCAGTAAATAAATTGAACTATTGTGCCACTTGAACTGTCCTTTAACCTTTAGTTGTGATGTTACAAGCCAGGCCGCGAAGGGTGTGTGTCTGCAGGGGTCCGGGCGGCCGGCCTGGGCGCGGCGTCTCGGCTGCCCCAGACAGAGTTGGAGTTACACTGTTACGAAAACGATTAAAAAAAAACTAAATAAAAAAGTTCTAGTCTTGTATAATTAGGATTACTTATTTTTTATCCAGTCGATTGTATTTATTACACATGATTTAGTTCAAATCATGATTATTTATTACATAGGAAATACAGAATAAGCTTTATATATCTACCCCATTAGTGAAGAAAACTAAAACAAAATAAATGTTCATACACGCACGTACTCTTTCACTCCTTTCCCGGGGCGAGGGCGGGTCAGGGCGTGAGGTGGTGGTGGTGCCTCGCGGGGCTCCTCAGCGACACACCACCGACGCCCTCCACCAGATGGCTCACACTGCTGCTATGATATTGTGAAATGCAACACGCTGGACTTCTGAGTGTCTTCTAACAAGGCAAACATGGTAATGATGTATTTCAAAACTTTTATTCATGAGAAGATTTATGTAAACATGAGTGTGAGCAAGAATGTGTTGAGTGAGAACAGAAAATAACCAGATGGAATGATTTAAGGGACGAACTCTTAACACGAAGCAAACACCATAAATGGAACACACACACACACACACACACACACACACACACACACACACACACACACACACACACACACCACGATAAAGATTAAAAGCAAGTAAGTGATTAGGAGGAACCCTTAAATGGCATCACAAAACTAATTCGTCAGCTGTTTAATGGAGAGTAATCTAATTTCTTAAATGCAACAAAATAGATAAAATAGTGAAATACAACAAATAATTCTACAAATATCAGTCACCTGTAAAATAGTAGCTTTCTCCATTGGAAGCAACTCCCTGCTAGAGCCTAGATGACGCTCCACTACCTTCACTGACCGAGGATAGTTGTGACGTGTCATTTAGCTTCACGCCACTCTGGAAGGTGGTGCTCCTGCCACACACGGAGGATGAAGGTGTGTGTGCCTATTGGCGTTATCACAGGTCACCAGGGCATCACAAGGAGCTGTTTCAGGTGAGTGACTGCATGGTGAACAGGTAGCCAAGTGATGTAATTTATAAGTTGTGTATCAAATTATCACGCATCAACGTTTACACTTTCCGTAATCAGCCATTGTTGTGCTTTGTTGACACCGTTCCTTGATTACTTTGAAGTGGAATGCATAACAACGACTGATTCACCCGTGTGTCTGATTACTACGTACGTGTCTCAACGAAATAAAAAGTAATGGCCATTGACCCCTAAAGATAGCCAGTCCCGCCACCTGAAATACTATATTAACCAAACTGTTAACCTAATCGACGTAAATGATAATGCAGATATCAACACGCTGACATAGTATTATTTTAAGACATGATGAAACTATGTATACCCAAACCAGACATGTGGTTGGGTAAGACCACACTATATATAATAACCTTGAGGCAGAAGGGCCTGCCGCCTGCACGTGGTCTTGCCTTGATGAGGTAATCTGCTCATTTGGTACGCAGGCCAAACGAGACTTGCGCACCCCTACTAGAGTCAAGATAAATAAAATGCAAGCGCCTCCCAGTGCATGTGAAGGAGAATTAACACTAAATATTTCCGCTGAATATTATGAAAACTTAAGGAGACAATATACTAACAATCCGTTCACATTCTATAACTGGTTGTTAATATTAGTTTATATATTAATAGTTTTCCATACAGCATGGGGATAGTTAACCAAGAGATATGAAGTGAACGTCAAATGCTGCTCTTAATACAACATAAAAATAAAAGTTAGGCTACAGGAGGTGATTTAAGTTCCTGCACTTGTCACACTTGCTGCGTTGCCAACTCTGTGTGTATGCCCACAACACATGTACAGTGGGTTGTTTTGTTTGTTTGGCGACGCGCGTTGCTGGGTAGGAATGAGCACCGGTTTTTTGTCAGATATACTACAGTGGTTAGATGATGTAGGTATTTGTGGTGATGTATGAATGGTGATTTGGTCGTAATGATGATTGTATTGCACTATTGGTGATGGTTAGGTAGTCAAGATGGAGAGACTTTAAATTAGGGATGGTTATTATAATGCTAGTGGAGAAGGTGGTGACTAATGATGGTGGTGGTGGTGATGATGATGATGGAAGTGGGTGGTGCATGTGGCTGTGACGTCAGAGTTACCACAGTTACCGTTTCCCTGAGTACTCATTAGCTAGTTATACGTATATGCATGTTTTTTTTTTTTTTTTTTTTTTTTTTTTTTTTGTCCGCCCCCTCAAAAGGCAGAGGGACACGGGCTAACTAGGTGTTAGTGTGACATCCGTTGTTTAGCGTGGAAGCGAGTATGTGTGACGTGTGTGGAGCAAGGTGGGTAGGGTGAGGGTGTTGCAGGTGATGACAGTTGACGCCCGGACGGTGTGTGTGTCCTGGAGGCGAGGTAGATGACGGCGAAGGTGGAGAGTGGAGCAGGTTGTGGCAGGGGTGATAGGGTTATCTGCTTCCTCAAGGCAGTGTGTATAAGTGTCGGGGACGCTATTTAAAGTTAGTTTGGAGCAAAGGTAGCCAAGCCGCAGTGTGTGCATGTGTGTGACTATGCTTGGGTGAAATCTGGGTGATGGGACGAGGAGCTCCATTTGTGTGGCGCAGGTGTACCAGGTGACTGATCCGAATCTCTGACCTTAAAGATCTGCTAGGGCGAGTCTGGTAAGCGCTCGCGAGGTGGTGTTTGCCCGAGATTTGACCTGGGACAAGCTGGCTACATAGAAGAGGTTTCATGGTGGTGAGTCTTTTTCCCGTCTCTTACGTATTTGTATAACTATGTGTCTGGGGTGTAGTTATTTTATAATATTTTTTTTTTCTGCCATAGACAAATTATGAAGCAGATGTTAGTTAATTGATGTGAAGTAGACTGGAGGTATGTGTCAGGCATAGCTTGGTGTGTGAGTTATGGATTGGATGTAATAATCCTCTTGAATGCCTGAAATGAGCTTCATTGAGTGTACATAATCCCATTGTGGGTGTAATATTGATTGTGTAGTGGGTGTATTTTCATTATATAGCATATTTGTGAGGATGTGTTTTGATAATTACAAGAACATTAAAATTTGTAACATATTAGTTATGTATGTACTGCACTACATGTATTTAGTATATATGCTAGATGCCGTCTAGTCTTATAACCAAACGCATTCTATCATAGTGTTCATATAACCTGATTCTTATTCGTAAAAACCTACATTCATAAATTAGTTTTATTTTAAGTCATGTAATAGTTATGGTGTGTGTCAATTGAAGTTATGAGTTTACTCCTTCAGATAATTTATTTACTTCATAACAATCATAAAAGTTGATGGTTAATGCTAGACTGTGACCAGCCATGGAGCCTCATCTCTCGTCTCCTTACCTTATGTTCTTGAAAAAAGAAAAATGAAAAAACAATCGATGTGTTGTAGTATTTTGTTACACGTATTCGAATATTCTTACTTGTCCAATAACCATGTATTACGCATATGGACTTGGGTCAATAAAACTTACTTAATAGGTAAAAATCAAGATGGAAGGGTGACTGTAAGACGTGTAAGAGTGCCTGCAATACCTACTCACCTAGTTTATCCTCCTCAGGTACCCATTAACCCTTTAACCCAAGAAGGATGATGAGTAGCTACGGAGGATGAGTGAGGTCATCCATCCTGTCTTGACCCGTGTGGATGGATACTACGATACACAAACAACCACCTTACTGGTAAGTCATCTTTTTTTTTCTTCATTGTTTTCTATTTGTGGTTTGAAGCACCTCCACAGACTTACAGGTGTTAGGTTATGCAGGACTGGTAATAGGAACTGAACATGAACTCAGTCGTAAAAAACTTGCAGGGAGACTTAGATAGGTGAAACGAGTGGGTGGTCAGGTGGCAGATGGATTTTAATATTGACAAGTGTAGAGTAATGAATGTTGGTAACTTATCAGGTCGGTTACGCTAACGCAGTGTGTTTGGGTGGGAATTAAGTGAGAGGAATGTATATGTGTTTGTATGGGTGAGGCGCCTCGTCTTGGCTACTTTTAGGGGATAAGTCTACCTGATGATGGTATATAGATAGATGGATGTCCAAGAACAGCCTGGTGATTGCATGAAATGTTGTTGGAAATTAAAAGGATATATCAAAAAGTTATGTAGAAATAATCATTTATTCAGCTTACAATGTTAACACTTGTATGATAACAGACACACTCACGTACACGCACAAAGCCTCACTAATCTGTCCCTTAAAACCAATCCTTAACAAGTGACCTCAATGGGAAACGATAGTTATCTTAAAAAATATAATTTGAAAAAGCTCTACAAAATCAACTTCCCATCTCAATAATGTAACCTTTTTTTGGCTTGATAAAATACATGCCAGTGCATTTTGTGCTTCATTCAGTGAACATAGTAATAAAGCAAATTAATACATTAAAATTGTAAAAATAGTAACAACATTGTTTCATACTTTTAAATGAGTGTGAAACATTAAACTTGAAAACATTGAATATGATAATGGTGATATGAATGAAATGACACAATGAGATGGTAACGGTGAACATTAGGCAGACAAGTATATAAATAAAAAATGCATGGTAGTACAAGTTGTAGAATTGTGACATCTGACTTGCTATGTTGTGCAGGAAATTGTTATAGTACTGTACTTACTAGCTGTGGTTTAAATGGCAAACCTAATACTGCTTTAAAAAAAAGTGAAGATGATAGAAAAGAATACATGTATGCATGATTTAAAACTCGGTGATATTAAGTGATAGTGACGATGAAGACAAACTGAGCTTCTTCAATACAACTGAACACTACAAAAAATAAGTTTAGGTATGACGTGTCTTAAACGTGATGTGACCAGGTGAATTGTATTAATACATAAGCATACATAACAAGAAAAGACACTAGAAGACCTATTGCTGTATAACTAGGGTATCTGCTACACTACACACTACTACTAATACACTATGTAGGGCAGAACAGGATAGATCAGAACAAATCAGAACAAGGAAAGTGAGGCTTCACTATACAGTATACTTATGTATATATATAACAACCTATATTTAATCAATATTAATATTATGCAACTAAATGTTGAATTACATTTAAAATTTTATTACAATAACATTTGAAATGTACATTTGAAATGTACATTGCTTCTATTAGCTGGTTTTCTTAACAATTAATAATCAAGTAATTACATTGCTTAAATTTGTCCTCCTTAAAGGGGAATGATAAATGACTTAGCCATCATGACTGAGATGCTTTTTGCGATTGAGTCTGGGAACAATCACATCCTCTGACTTAGAAGATATTTGTGGTGACTTGGGTGTGTTGCCGATACTCTCCGTGCAGTCACACCACGGAGTGATTTCCTTGTCACATTCCAGGAGAGTGTTCAAGATGGTTAGCGGAGCACCATCAACCATCACCTGAAAACACAAAACACAACACTTTAGTGCACTCCGTGGAGAAAGTCACTTACACGTTACAAACTTCCTGACAACACCATGCATCTCACCTCAACTGACCAAAACAGAAGTCAGTATACTAGCAAGAACCACACACAGTTTTGATCAACAACCCACATTATGAATAACAAAGGGTTAGTGAGGCCCATCCCATTTCCAAGTATCATAGGGCACGTCATACCTTACAATTTTTCTCTCTCTCAGGCCTTGAATAACACACAAGTTCACGTTTGAATTATTTATGAAAGCAGTGTTGTACTGGACCCATCCTCCCACAGGTTGATTGCCGAGGAAGGCGTGTTGTGCAGTGCCGGGAGTATGGAAAAGGCAACCCACCAAGATGAAATGGAAACCAAATCCCCACAAGATGCTGTACTTGGAGTTGGGACGCCTTGACATGGGACTTCAGATGCATTGAGGTGCGCGGGTATTCCATAATAAAAATGTTATAATAGGAAATGTAATGCTTACATCAAATTATAATTGTTTCAGTATTATTCAGATTCATTCTTTTTCAGATAGAGTTTGAGGACTTCAACCCTGCACTGCTACGAGAGTGGTGGTGTACCTTCCCACAAGATACAACTGGGATTTCCTGGTGACGAGGAGCTGATTGCTTTCCCTGGTTCCAGTATTACAGCCATAAAAAAAAAAAGTATATATATATATATATATATATATATATATATATATATATATATATATATATATATATATATATATATATATATATATATATATATATATATATATATATATATATATATATATATATATATATATATATATATATATATATATATATATATATATATATATATATATATATATATATATATATATATATATATATATATATATATATATATATATATATATGCCTATCTTTTTATTAATCTTTTTTCCGGGATAACATATCAAAACTTCACTCCAGAGCGTACACCTCACTCCCCTTCCCAGCTCTGTGCAGTTACCATTGTTGTCCCTCCTTGATTTGATCCACAGTACAGCGCCTAGCAAGCCTCTCCCACTTGGTGATTACAAGGTGTGAGATGCTTGCTACACACTGCACTATACACCAAGGAGGGAATATAATTGTAACTCCACAGTGCTGAGAAGGCTATTTGTACACTCTTGGATGAAGCTTGTACTCGGTAGGCTTCTCTTGGGGGATGTTTCTGGACAGAACGAGGCGTCGGAAACTGTAGATAGATAGAATTAATCTTTTCTCTTTCATAACATTCCTATCTCAGGACTTTTCTTCCTTCTACTATTTCCCTTTGTATTCCAGCCCTCATATTATCCCTTTCATTGGTCAAATTCTCTGCAATATCCCCTCTTTTCTTCTGACATTTAAAATTGTAAGTTACTGAATTGAAATCCCTCACCTCCTTCCTACTCTGAATGCTGTACTTGACGGTGGAGAGTCCAGTGTGACGGTCTCGGTGGCGCGTCACCTCCTGTTGGTTGTAACACTTAATCATGTCTCGCCGCCGCCGCCGCTGGTCGTGGAAGTGCCTGAAGGTGGAGGTGATGCAGTGGTAATAATTATGTATGTGTGGGTATTTATTGGTGTTGTAAGACTCACATCACACTTCATGGTACATTATCCTACATATAATAAAGTTACTCACTTAAAGGTGTCTTTTATTCCTGAGGTGAGGTTACCAGGGCGGAAAATTTCAAGTTTAGCTTCTTTGAGCCGAGCATAAAACTCGTCATCTTCCAGTCCCCAGCCCCAGTACTTGTTACTGAGGCCGTTCACCTGCCGAAAGTGCTCCCTGTAAAAATTTCAAAGAATTACTCAAAGGTATATTGGAGTACAACATGAAAAATGTCCTTAATCTTTGTGATATAATAAAACTTAAGTAATACAAAACCCAGACAATATATTTCTATTGAATGACACAAGTTAGATATATATAATGAATGAATAACTAAAAAATAATAGTGAAGCAAAAATCATGGTAGGATATCATTATCAAGTTCTGTTTCTAATTGCAGTCACACCATGAAAAATAAAAATAAAAATAATACACGAATAGAAGAAAAAAAAAAAAAAAATCAATTACACTAATACATACACTAATTACACTGTCAAAACAGTTTCTACACAAGGAGATACACTCATATAACCACAACTACACTTAAGAGTTTGAGCGCTCACCTCCTCACCAGAAGTATACCACCAATGAACGTTGGGTAATGGTATCTTGGGTGGAGGTGAGGCGCAGACACGTGGAAAGGACCTTCTTCAGGGAACTGGTACTTCACTTCTGGGTTAATGGGGAGGAGGTCAACATCATGCATGGCGATGTAGTCACAGTCAATGTTGGACTCCAGGAAACCCACGTTGAGGAGAGAGGCTCGGTTGAAACGAAGATTGTCTACCTGTAAATGTATGGATCCAAGATTACCAAAAATTTGTGAATGAGGAAATGTTTGAATACTTGTGTGGTTTACATTGTCTTCCTCTGACTTTCTCCACTGCTGCTGCATCAAGATAAAGGTTACTATAATTAGGTATATAGGCAGAAAAATATTCAATTCTCACCGCCTGTTCAGTCATGACGGGCCGATCAAAACCTTCACTACTGACTGTCATTGGTGCCAATTGCTATGGAAGTTAATTATTTTCATTAAAAAATTTAATGCAGTACTTTTAGTGCACTGTCAAGCTCCATCAAGAGGATATGATAGTTATCAGTAACCCACGTATACTCCTACACACTCCTTGGTACCCCCTAAGGAGCACATATAGTCTTAATTTCCACGTATATTCTTGTAATGACTTCTACAGCTCAAAGCAGTTCATAACTAAGCCTTATGACATGTTTAACCATCTTATAGACTCTCATACATTTGTAAAGTTCATCTTCTCCTAAGGTGACTGTACGTAGAGAACCTTGTCAACAGGGCTGTGGCTATTTAAGACACCTCAAATATTTCACAATCCATATACATACAACTATTATTTTCTTCATGTTAATACTAAGGGAGGTCAGACCCAAAGTACATGAATGTGAACAAGAAAACCAGCCACACTTACCTGGTTTATAACATAGATATGATGATTTTTGAGCTGCTTGTTGAGGAAACTATTAATGTATGGAGCAAACTCAAGTAATTCTTCAAAGCGATCTCTGAAAAAGAAAAATATATATTGAATTTGAAAATCACACTATCTGCCTATTTTTTAGTTGAAGTCATTATGCTTCTTTCCAGCTGAATATTGTATACTATATAATCTTGACTTTACCTGCTTTCTGGGAAATTAACAAATACAACTACAACTATGATCATTAGAAAATGTCCCAATACTTTCTTATTCCACAGAAATATTCAAGACTGGAACAAAAATGAAAAATTGCAAACCCCCCCAAAAAATGTATGTTTAGCATGAATACAAAACTTAACCAAACCCAACCTACAAATAAACTCTGGAACACCACACCTGAATGGTATGAGCAGGGCCAACTTGTGCTGGTCTTGAGGGTGAGTCTTGGGCACCACACTGGCTGGGAGGCTGTGCTGCTGCTGCTGCTGCTGCTGCTGTCCACACACACACGTCTCTACAAAAAGGCAACCACTTAACACTCCTTCATTAATTTAGTTTTTTTCTTTTGCTTTGGAAAACCAAAATACGACGGGGGCTCAGAAAATATTTTATACAATTACATGCAGTGGTTTTCTTCAATGGATTTATCATTATTTTTTTACGAAAAGTGTGAAAGACCTAATCTGCCCATATCAATTCAAATCTGAACAGTATAACAAAAACACATTTTTCTATCTTTAGTGTGACAAAATTGCCATGAAGACAGACCTGATCAGCCATCCAGACCTAAGTACACACCAACCTGCAGGGGTGGTGGAGGGCACGGCAATGTAGAGAAGGAACATGAAGGTGAGACCTGCAGCCCACAGGAGGCTGGAGGGCCGGCGAAGGCGCATCATGGCTGCCACAGTTGCCCACACCTCCCACACCAGCAACACCTGAAACTTACCCATTAAATTTTAATTATACAAGTGTAAAGGATTGTAAGTAATAATCACCTCATGGTAGCGACTCAAAGTACAATTATATTTACTATTTTGCATATTTCTTCACAAAAATGCTATTGATGAACATCAAAACAATAAAAAAACCAATCAATTAACTAAGTCAGGAGAGCTTCAACTCCTTTCCTGTTCACCAATCTAACTTAATATAACTTCCTACCAAACTCAACCTAACCTTTGCTATGCCTTTCTTGACCTCCCTCTTGATGGTAAGGAACCAAACCATTCATCATCTGTATAATGAAGTACCTAAAGTGGATGTTATGACCTGGCAGCCTAGAGCAACAACTGATGGAACCTTTACTAACTTTTACAAATTACTTTACCATTGTTAACTGATCATAGACAGAATTATCACTATAAGATGGAAAACAGAGGTGTGTCTTCATCATTACTTTGACCTACAACACCCCAGTATTTGGTCACTTTAGACATGGTGCCACTTCAAGCCATAGTGGGAAGGACAGTCAGTCACACACAATCCCACTGAGTCATGGTGATCAGTGAGGGGCAAATGATAATCGTGTCTGGAGTGTCCATCCTGTCTCGGGTTTGATCCCTGGCCGCTCCTCCTCATGACATTAAGCCCTTCAATGTGTCAATGTTTCAAAACACGACACATTACAATAGCATACTAAACAAAGCTTACCTTCTTACCGTTATTGCCCCATAGCTAATCCTAACTTGAAAAGAGTAAAACATCAAGTTATTCAAGTAAATGGGACTATTGTATGTGTGTCCATCTTTGCTTACTGTTATTGAGTTGAATAATTAAAATTCACAACACTGGTATCAATGCAAACAAAAAAATACATAAAACTACATTTCCAGACGAGTCAAAAAGCCAAACTTAATAAAAATCAATATTTCAAATCTAAGGATAAATCATTTTTGTGTTGAGGGAATGCAATTTATTTAACACCTTACCCTTAGGTGCTGGGAACCACGTGTGTTGCTGGAGGAAAGGGAAGAACTGTCTCTTTCAGGGATTCTTGAAGCGCCATGACGAACACATTTTCTCACACTCAGATCATCTTTCCTGCGAGAGAAGATAACTTGTTACTTGAAGGTGGTAAAGACTGATTCTATCGTCTTACAGAATTTTTCCTTTGTAACCCCAATCCAAAATAATATAAGCAAATTAACATTATATTAATACTTGTGTTTTCTTAATTATTCAATATTAATCATTAGTTTTAATGTAGTTCGCTTAGGTTTCCCTCCAAGTGAATGTGAAACTCGGGTATTGGTAGTGTGAAAAAAGGGGTTAATACAAATCTTGAAAACATTGCATTTGTGACGGTAATACCATAGAAGAAAAGTGTAACAAAATGGCTTTAGTCACATGCATAAAAAGAAAGTTTCTAACCCCTATGAATTGGGTGAAAAATTTTAAATAATACCAAAACTTCACATAACTGTAGAAAATTTATAAAGACCAAGACAGCAAGTACCAGGATTTAAGAAACTGACTTATAAGGAAAGATCAAAGAAACTTGATTTTCTTTCCTTGGATATATAGACTTGCAAGAGGAGACAGATTACAAGCTTTTCAGGTAAACTTTTACATCATACTCGAACTGTTCCTAGACAACATACTTTTCCAACAGATTCTAATGTGTTTAAAACGATTCTGACACTTATTTTCATCACAAATTCATAGTTTTTTAAACCTCCCTCTTCCCCAAGCACTGCCAGTTTCAATCTTTTAAATTGTACTTTCACTGTCTTGCCACAGTCTATTAACTGGCTCATACAGTCTCCTAAGTGGCTCGTACAGTCTCCTAACTGGCATGTACAGTTACTTATATTGATAATTCAAGGGATTTCCAAATTCAAACCTAATGCCACATATAACCTCCAAACCTATCTCCCCTGAACAGTAAATAACAACAGTGGCCAACCATTTCAAGACTTATTCCCGTTACACAAAATTAAGGCACAACTTACAACTAAAAGGCACAATTAACCACCTCAAACGAACCCCAGGTTATCAAGGCTCGTCATCTACACACACTCAATAAATTTAAGTCATATAAGCAGAGTGAGTAATTACAAGGAGTAATTAGTTTAGGTGAGTTACATATAATTCAATACATGGGAACACCATCAAACCAGACATTAGTTATAACAGACCATTACCGAGTATTGAGTTAGGTTAGGTTAGGTTACGTTACGTTAATGACCTTCTGTTCTTGTCACCTCACCATCACTCCACTCAATTATTAGGTTAGATTAATGACCTTATGTTATTTCCACCTCACCATCACACCATTCAATTATCATACATTATTATTCATTGCTACTTTACATATTACACTTTTACACCCATGCCTTACATAACAACGTTCAGAGCCTCACTGTAACCTAGAGACAGACAGCCACCATACGTACCCCCAAGATGTCATGTATGTGCCTTATGTGGCACCGCCCCCACCCAACAGGGCTTTCACACCACAAACACCACACGTAGTCACATGGCGTTATTAAACAGACACACTAGGGAGTATATGCATCTGTAGCACACCTATAATGTTTCTAAGCGAGGTGAATTAAGGACACATCGATATTTGAGTCGGTATAACCATGACTGACAGCATCTCAGTGCCACAGACAGGCTGTAGGGATGTTCGGTTTACTGGTATCGCTTCTTCGGTATTTCACTTCGGTATTATGGTGTTTCGGCACTGAATAATGTAAAGTATTATGTTTTTTTGAGTTCTGATTAATATTATATATTATGGTTTTTCAACATGGTATTTTTTTTCTTCTTCAAATTCATACGATGAATAGTTATTTGGCTCTTACAGAGCACCTCTTATGGCAAGGGAGTACTTTACTAATACTATACTAATATAAATGGTGCCTCCTACTAACTATTTAAGTGTTAAATTAGAAGAAAGTAAGATATTTGAGATCATTACAGTGGGTTTAATACATAAAATATATATTATATATGTTGCTTTTGATATAAAATAAATCCAAAACAAGCATAATGATTGAAATATATTAGGGAAGTTATAGTAAATAGCGACATGTTGGCCTCTAACCTTATGGAGGAGAGCAGGGCATGTGTAGTTTCATATCAGGATATATTTTCGAATAAATTCCAGGTGTTATTAGGTAAGAATAACTGCATATAATATAATAATGTATATTACTGTATTTATTTGATAGTAAAAGAAGACAAGGCAAATGCTGTTATTGGATATTTAGAAAGGATAAATATGATGCATTTTCGTACATAACACTCATGTTATGTCATGTTTGGCTCGGTAGATTAACCTCGATATATGGATCTATCGATGTATCGTTACAGATAAAAAAATATATAGCAGCTTTTATACACTATACATACCATTATAATTTAATAACATCATTGTTACGTGTGAATTAGGATGTAAAAATATAGTAGAAGCAATTAAATAAATAAATCATAATGCTTTATCGAGGTAAGAGGAAATGAGCTTTGCCCCAAGAGGTCATAACTCCACACATTCAAGAGGCTGTAGCTCCGCCCTTACGTTCGTCTTTTGTTAAGGAAGCGCATTAAAATATTATATAAAGATAATAATGAAATAAACTTAACGTCAAGGTAGCCACGGAGGGTTATAGAGTTAGATTAAGGACTATTGATAAAAGGGAACAAGATGCAGGCAGGAGACGAGATAATGCTAGCTAGTAGTGCGTTAAGGACTTGTGGAGACTGGCTGTGAATGTGTTGTCTCTACCGCTGCTGCAAAAAAGTGATCTCGCGCATGGGCACCTCCCTCTATCCAAATGGGACGCCTCTAAACGTGTTCGTGAAGGAAGAACAGAATGTCACAGATGTTTTGGCCACTGATGTAAACACCTTTATGTATATTCAGAGTTTACACAATATTGTAACATGTTGAAAGATTATAAGAGGCTAAGCTTTTTTTTATTAAGAGATTTGACAACGTGAGGTTATGTTTGGGGCGGTGCCAAATGTATCACTAAACCAGACCAATACGACCTACACGAGGCAGTTCCTTGTCCCCCACCCTTGGAATAATCCAATATTTAGCCATCCCACCTGTCAACCCTATCCATACTCTGATCCACCGACTTTTAAAGCTACCTATTGACTCACCACTTACTACCTGTCTACCCAGCCTATTCCAATCGTTCACCACTCTGTTGGTGAGCCAATATCTACCTAGATCTGTCCTGAATCTAAGTTTTTCTTTGCTTGTACCCATTCCTACGTGCAATGACTTCCTTCCTCCTTCCTTCCTCCCTCCCTCCCTTCCTTCCTTCCTTCCTTCCCGCCTCGCTAACGACTGCTTTCACTAGCCTGAATTTCTCACACTCTCTCATGCTACATATAAATAAGAAAATAAATTAATAAGAGAGAGAGAGAGAGAGAGAGAGAGAGAGAGAGAGAGAGAGAGAGAGAGAGAGAGAGAGAGAGAGAGAGAGAGAGAGAGAGAGAGAGAGAGAGAGAGAGAGAGAGAGAGTTAGTTTAATTCAATATTTGCTACTAAAATGGCTTTCCTTTCTTCAGAGGTGCGAGACACAACAATTAAGGGAGTTTAACCTGCAACACACACACACACACACACACACACACACACACACACACACACACACACACACACACACACACACACACACACACACACACACACACACACACACACACACACACACACACACACACACACACACACACACACACACACACACACACACACACACACACACACACACACACACACACACACACACACACACACACACACACACACACACACACACACACACACACACACACACACACACACACACACATACACACCTTGCATCACCTTGTTTAATCAATACAATTCACGTGTGTTTAGGAAATGCTTGTGAGGGTTTACCAAACTTTTCGAGGCGCCTAGCTCTTACACAAGTTGTTTGAGCAAAGTTAGAGGCAATGGACATATATAAATTAGAATTATATAGTTATACACCAAAAAAGGGTTTGTGTTCCTCATTGTTACGTGTAATTATAACTACATAAGTTATTTTTGTACCTCGTTTTACCTTAAGGTTGGGGAGGAGGGTGTTATTGATGCAAGGATATATGAAACCAATGTTCGTTCTAACCCAGTGCAGGACACGCCTTTAGTTCTCCCTCATTAATAAATTCATAGATGAGAACTTGCTGCATCCCTGTCCATGCCTTGAAAGTATTCCATCATTTTTGGTAGTCGGAATAGGGGGAGGGATGGGGGCCACTAATCCCAAACGCTTGCTAGCTCCAAGAACGTCCTCCGCTCCACTCGTACAAGAGAGTTCAAAGCGACATCTACTAGGTTATATCAGTGAGTATCAGTGTGTCAGTGGAGGTGTGACCGTCAACGGGGAGGGTGTGCAGTGTAGCCTTGGCTTCGGAGTTCGGTGCGTGAACTCCTTTGTTTTCTTATCACAAATAGTCGCTGCTTCTCACTTGCTGTTTGATAGTCTTAAGACATATATTTTGTACATTGACAATTTATATAAACATTCAATTCCCTTTATCGTAGGGGAATCAATAACACACCATTAGATACAGCCTTGCAAGTCTACTGATCTTTGTAACCTTGGTATGGTAGAAGGAACTGATGAAGTCATGAAATATTAACACACTCTCTTGTTTCTGTATTTTTTTAAGGAAGAATCATGTTCCCATATGTTATTGACTTTGCAGTTCGTGTACTTATGGAAATTACAATTTTTTTTTTTCAAGGTACGCATCACATTATGTACATCTTTTTTCAGTGCACAACCTCCATAAGAATATCCTGATGCCTCGTTACCGGTGAAGAGGTTCTGTCCTGCAGTGACACGTACGTTCATCTCCTTCCAGTAAGTCTCAGTGCATTCCAGCGTCACGTTTGTGTGAATTTCCCTATATCCAACACAATTAAATGATAAAACAAGGCGAAGAATGGTTTGAGGTGATAAAATTTGTACGTCTATAGGCAATCACCAGGTCCAGCAACGGTGCAGAATCAATCTCGTTATCACAGAGTACTGCCACCTCTCTGCTGCTGCTGCCTCGAGACCTTCATGCAAACCTTTGACTGTGTTGCATCTTTATAAGGTAATGATCAGTGTCTACGGTGTGTGTGTGTGTGTGTGTGTGTGTGTGTGTGTGTGTGTGTGTGTGTGTGTGTGTGTGTGTGTGTGTGTGTGTGTGTGTGTGTGTGTGTGTGTGTGTGTGTGTGTGTGTGTGTGTGTGTGTGTGTGTGTTTCTTATCTCCAATGGCGTATCTTCCACAGGCAGGAGATGGGCGTCGGCAAGAAGCTGGTCCCTGTGTTTGCAGTTTTAGTCCTATCGTTACTCTCTCAATGTGTCTGGTAAGTGCTTAACAATGTTCTGTTAACTGTCATTTTCTCTCCACGACTAGACATATAAATTCAACAATAACAAAATAAACACTTGTGGTATAGTGTCAAATGTGGTCTGTCCCCTTGCAGCGGCCTTGGCATGTCGTGGCGCTCCGTCATGAGGAGTGGAGCTTGCAAGGACTCACTACCTTCCTGCACTTATGCAGACTACGTGAGGATGCTAGAAAATGGTAATAGTGATTGGCAGCGATTTAACGTAGTATAAACAGCTAAACAGTTATTATAAAGAAGGATTATGTGGTATTGCTTCATTTAGCGTTGTAACATTCAGTGTGTAACGTAGCAACAAGGGGTAACAACAATGAAAGTTGTGCAAGATTTACGTTGTAGTTTGACGTAGCTTAAGATGAAGGCCACACCGGTACACGTGTCCTCAGAGGTCTAGGCAGGGATGCGATCTGTCTCACATCTTGCACACAGAAAAATAAATGCATACCTTCATTAGTTCCTACGTGTAATTAATCCAGCGTACATATGGACACCAAGCAAAGTTTAATATCTTTTTTCCAGAGTGGAGTATACCGCTGGAGGAGCCAACATGCATATTTCCTTTCTTCTACGAGGGCAAATGGCACTGTCAGTGTGTTACGGTTGAAGGCACACCTGTCTGTCCCGTCAACAAGAACCCGTACGTGTGGTCTGATGCATCTTGCTACACCGAGGAAGGTACAGCTCGAGTTTCAGGAATTCAGTGTCAGTGGTTCCCACAAGCGGAGTAGATTTTCTTGTATTAAAAATTGTAGGTAATTTCTTTAATACATTTGTCTTGTCTTGGTCTCTTGATACAGTAGTGAAACGTGTTATATTCATCAAATGTTCCCGCAGAGAAAGCCACGACCGCCCCAGAATGCATCATGCCCTTTGTCCTCGGCGGCGACATCTACGAGGAGTGTGTCGACATGGCGGGTGGCGGCTGGTGCCTCGTGCCTGATGACGACGCGTACACGGGTCTCAAGTGGTCGTCCGATGTATGCCGACCTTGTGAATGTACGTTCAGATAATCATTGTATACTCAGTTATAAAGTCATATCAATTAAGATAATGGAAGTTATACAGAAAACCCTCAATTTATGGCCGCGTTTTGATTGCAAAGAATACTTGAATGAATTATCTTGGCTTTGTGCTGGCTTTGTGCTGGCGTTTCAGTGTTTTGATGTCTGTTTTACTTTCCATGGCTGATTAAGTGTATAAATCGTAGTACTAACGGTCTTTATAGTTCCTCTTGGCATTCTTAGTCTTTGGTATGAAGTTGTCAGTACCTTCCTTGGTGGATAGTGTTGACTTATCGCTGTACCACGTCATCAAGAATATCAGCAGGTGATGTGTGCGGGTTGCCGAACGGTGTTTATAACTGCGGCAAGGCGATAACCATTCCTCTTTCTCCTGGTGGACATGATCACTTCATTCCGGGCATTGAAGTTGCTCCTTAATGAGTACTGAGGTAGAAGCCCTTATGTTAATGTCAATGCAATGTAGTGAAGAGTTATAAAGGATGCTGGAGATGAGTTTGAAGTGTTGTAGCTGTTTGGAGACGGCGGTCACCTTTACACCCAATGACAAGTTTAATGGCAGTATCATGTTTAATCAGAATTGTACATCACGTATTCCAGCCTTCAATTCCAGGACTGTAGTAGGCTCTGTAGACCCTGAAACTAAGAATTGCATCTCCCATTCCCCTCGTTTCTTCCGATAATATTCCAGTGTATGATATGCAAGATAATGTCCATCTCCATCGGCTATGGTACATCCAGAATAATAACATTAAATGATCACAACTAAACTCAAAGAAATGACAAGGAATTCAACATTACTTACAGATATATGCATAAGAATTTGCCTTCTAAACTGTAATGTATCACTTCAATTACTAATATTATGAATATTTTTTCACCACAGCTAAAGTATTGAACAGTACGACAACCACCACACCGCCCGACAACTCCACCAGCACCACCACAAACACCACCACACATCCAACTTCTACAGCTACCACCTCCAACACCACCACACCACCAACCACTTCCAACACCACCACCACACCACCACCAATCACGGCGATTTCTAATATTACAACTACTACTATCATTACTTCTACAACTGCCAACACTACAACTAATATTACTACCATTACTACAAATACCACTACCGCTACAACTATTACCCATGATCCGTGTTCCACATGTTTAACCATTATCCCGACCAATGCCACAATATCCATCAACTCTACCACACCTTCATATAACACCACCAACACCACCACACCACCACCACCAACCACAGCTACCACCAACACCAACAGCACCACCACACCATCATCAACCACAGCTACCACCAACACCACCACAACACCAACCATAACTACTATCTCCAACACCTCCACACCATCAACCACAGCTGCCATCAACACCACAACCACACCAACCATAACTACTACCTCCAACACCACCACACCATCAACCACAGCTACCACCAACACCACCACCACCACCACACCGCCATCAACCACAGCTACCACCAACACCACCACCACCACCACACCACCATCAACCACAACTGCCATCAACACCACAACCACACCAACCATAACTACTACCTCCAACACCACCACACCATCAACCACAGCTACCACCAACACCACCACCACCACCACACCGCCATCAACCACAGCTACCACCAACACCACCACCACCACCACACCACCATCAACCACAGCTACCACCAATACCACCACAACACCAACCATAACTACTATCTCCAACACCTCCACACCATCAACCACAGCTGCCACCAACACCACAACCACAGCTGCCACCAACACCACAACCACACCAACCATAACTACTACCTCCAACACCACCACACCATCAACCACAGCTACCACCAACACCACCACCACCACCACACCACCATCAACCACAGCTACCACCAACACCACCACCACCACCACACCACCATCAACCACAGCTACCACCAACACCACCACAACACCAACCATAACTACTACCTCCAACACCACCACACCATCAACCACAGCTACCACCAACACCAACACCACCATCACACCACCATCAACTACAGCTACCACCAACACCACCACCACACCAACCATAACTACTACCTCCAACACCACCACACCACCACCAAATACAGCTACCATCCACATCAACACCACCACACCACCACCAAACACAGTTACCATCCACATCAACACCACCACACCACCACCAAACACAGCTACCATCCACATCAACACCACCACCACACCACCATCAACTACGACCATTTCTAATACTACTGCTACTACTACTATCATTACTACTACAGCTACTAACACTACAACTAATATTACTGCCATTACTACAAATACCACTACCGCTACAACTATTACTCAGGATCCGTGCTCTATATGTTCAGACATTATCCCGACCAATGCCACAATATCCACGAACTCTACCACACCTTCATATAACACCACCAACACCACCACACCACCACCAACCACAGCTACCACCAACACCACCACCACCACACCACCATCAACCACGACCACTTGTAATACTATTGCTACTACTACTATAATTACTACTACAGCTACTAACACTACAACTAATATTACTGCCATTACTACAAATACCACTACCGCTACAACTATTATCCATGATCTGTGCTCCTTATGTTTAAACATTATCTCGATCAATGCCAAAATATCCACACCTTCATATAACACCACCACACCATCACCACCATTAGCTAAGCGCCTTCCTGTCACGGCGCATTCCCAAACGTCACATAACAGTTATCTCATCCAAACACATCCCGAATTGTCACATATCTGGCGCCCATTCCAAAAACGAGACATCCCGCGCGTACCTTCCCTTGAAAGCATCCCAAATAGTTATTATATTCCAGATTATCCAAGACATATCTCACGCCGTCATCCACGTTCAGTAGATCTAGATGCATATCCTTTACAGTCTAATATGTGGATTTCTTTATTTTCACCTCCTCCTCCGTCATCCACTTCATCACCTTGTCTAATACCTGCTGCACAACCCATCTGGCATCCATTCTTTGTACAGTCTCCATCTCCCTACCGTCCATTCACTACATTTTCCTTACCCATCCGCCGCCCATTCTCAACTTCCTCAACCCCTTGCCGCCCATTCTCAACTTCCTCAACCCCTTGCCGCCCATTCTCAACTTCCTCAACCCCTTGCCGCCCATTCTCAACTTCCTCAACCCCTTGCCACCCATTCTCAACTTCCTCAACCCCTTGCCGCCCATTCTCAACTTCCTCAACCCCTTGCCGCCCATTCTCAACTTCCTCAACCCCTTGCCGCTCATTCTCCACACCTTCTCCAATCCTATTTAATCCTTTCAGACCTTCCCTACCCATTTACCCTTCATTCCCCAAACCTTTCCACCCCATTTGCCTTCCATTCCCCATATCTTCACCTATCTACCCTCCATTCCCCACAACTTCCTCACCCATTTGCCCTCCATTCCCTACACCTTCCCCACACACTTGCCTTCCATGCTTCACACCTTCCCCATCCCCCTACCTTCCATTCCCTCTATCTTCACTCATCTACCCTCCATTCCCCACAATTTCCCCACCCATTTGCCCTCCATTCCCCACAACTTCCTCACCCATTTGCCCTCCATTCCCTACACCTTCCCCACACACTTGCCTTCCATGCTTCACACCTTCCCCACCCCCCTGCCTTCCATTCCCTCTATCTTCACTCATCTACCCTCCATTCCCCACAATTTCCCCACCCATTTGCCCTCCATTTCCCACAACTTCCTCACCCACTTGCCCTCCATTCCCCACAACTTTCCCACCCATCTACCCTCCATTTCCCACAACTTCCTCACCAACTTGCCCTCCATTCCCCACAACTTTCCCACCCATCTACCCTCCATTTCCCACAACTTCCTCACCAACTTGCCCTCCATTCCCCACAACTTCCTCACCCATTTGCCCTCCATTCCCTACACCTTCCCCATCCACCTGCCTTCCATTCCCTCTATCTTCACCCATCTACCCTCCATTCCCTACAACTTCCCCACCCACTTGCCCTCCATTCCCCACAACTTCCTCACCCATTTGCCCTCCATTCCCCATATCTTCACCCATCTACCCTCCATTCCCCACAACTTCCTCACCCATTTGCCCTCCATTCCCTACACCTTCCCCACCCACTTGTCTTCCATGCTTCACGCCTTCCCCACCCACCTGCCTACCATTCCCTCTATCTTCACCCATCTACCCTCCATTCCCTACAACTTTCCCACCCATTTGCCCTCCATTCCCCACAACTTCCTCACCCATTTGCCCTCCATTCCCCATATCTTCACCCATCTACCCTCCATTCCCCACAACTTCCTCACCCATTTGCCCTCCATTCCCCACACCTTCCCCACCCCCTTGCCTTCCATTCCCTCTATCTTCACTCATCTACCCTCCATTCCCCACAGCTTCCCCACCCACTTGCCCTCCATTCCCCACAACTTCCTCACCTATTTGCCCTCCATTCCCCACAACTTCCTCACCTATTTGCCCTCCATTCCCCACAATTTCCCCACCCATTTGCCCTCCATTCCCTACACCTTCCCCACACACTTGCCTTCCATGCTTCACACCTTCCCCACCCACCTGCCTTCCATTCCCTCTATCTTCACTCATCTACCCTCCATTCCCCACAATTTCCCCACCCATTTGCCCTCCATTCCCCACAACTTCCTCACCCATTTGCCCTCCATTCCCCACAATTTCCCCATCCATTTGCCCTCCATTCCCTACACCTTCCCCACCCACTTGTCTTCCATGCTTCACACCTTCCCCACCCACCTGCCTTCCATTCCCTCTATCTTCACTCATCTACCCTCCATTCCCCACAATTTCCCCACCCATTTGCCCTCCATTCCCCACAACTTCCTCACCCATTTGCCCTCCATTCCCCACAACTTCCTCACCCATTTGCCCTCCATTCCCTACACCTTCCCCACCCACCTGCCTTCCATTCCCCATATCTTTACCCATCTACCCTCCATTCCCCACAACTTCCTCCCCCACTTGCCCTCCATTCCCCACAACTTTCCCACCCATCTACCCTCCATTCCCCACAACTTCCTCCCCCACTTGCCCTCCATTCCCCACAACTTTCCCACCCATCTACCCTCCATTCCCCACAACTTCCTCCCCCACTTGCCCTCCATTCCCCACAACTTTCCCACCCATCTACCCTCCATTTCCCACAACTTCCTCACCCACTTGCCCTCCATTCCCCACAACTTCCTCACCCATTTGCCCTCCATTCCCCATATCTTCACCCATCTACCCTCCATTCCCCACAATTTCCCCACCCATTTGCCCTCCATTCCCTACACCTTCCCCACACACTTGCCTTCCATGCTTCACACCTTCCCCACCCCCCTGCCTTCCATTCCCTCTATCTTAACTCATCTACCCTCCATTCCCCACAATTTCCCCACCCATTTGCCCTCCATTCCCCACAACTTCCTCACCCATTTGCCCTCCATTCCCCACAACTTCCTCACCCATTTGCCCTCCATTCCCTACACCTTCCCCACCCACCTGCCTTCCATTCCCCATATCTTTACCCATCTACCCTCCATTCCCCACAACTTCCTCCCCCACTTGCCCTCCATTCCCCACAACTTTCCCACCCATCTACCCTCCATTTCCCACAACTTCCTCACCCACTTGCCCTCCATTCCCCACAACTTCCTCACCCATTTGCCCTCCATTCCCTACACCTTCCCCACCCACCTGCCTTCCATTCCCCATATCTTTACCCATCTACCCTCCATTCCCCACAACTTCCTCCCCCACTTGCCCTCCATTCCCCACAACTTTCCCACCCATCTACCCTCCATTTCCCACAACTTCCTCACCCACTTGCCCTCCATTCCCCACAACTTCCTCACCCATTTGCCCTCCATTCCCTACACCTTCCCTATCCACCTGCCTTCCATTCCCTCTATCTTCACCCATCTACCCTCCATTCCCTACAACTTCCCCACCCACTTGCCCTCCATTCCCCACAACTTCCTCACCCATTTGCCCTCCATTTCCCATATCTTCACCCATCTACCCTCCATTCCCCACAACTTCCTCACCCATTTGCCCTCCATTCCCCACAATTTCCCCACCCATTTGCCCTCCATTCCCTACACCTTCCCCACACACTTGCCTTCCATGCTTCACACCTTCCCCACCCACCTGCCTTCCATTCCCTCTATCTTCACTCATCTACCCTCCATTCCCCACAATTTCCCCACCCATTTGCCCTCCATTCCCCACAACTTCCTCACCCATTTGCCCTCCATTCCCCACAACTTCCTCACCCATTTGCCCTCCATTCCCTACACCTTCCCCACCCACCTGCTTTCCATTCCCCATATCTTTACCCATCTACCCTCCATTCCCCACAACTTCCTCCCCCACTTGCCCTCCATTCCCCACAACTTTCCCACCCATCTACCCTCCATTTCCCACAACTTCCTCACCAACTTGCCCTCCATTCCCAACAACTTCCTCACCCATTTGCCCTCCATTCCCTACACCTTCCCCATCCACCTGCCTTCCATTCCCTCTATCTTCACCCATCTACCCTCCATTCCCTACAACTTCCCCACCCACTTGCCCTCCATTCCCCACAACTTCCTCACCCATTTGCCCTCCATTCCCCATATATTCACCCATCTACCCTCCATTCCCCACAACTTCCTCACCCATTTGCCCTCCATTCCCTACACCTTCCCCACCCACTTGCCTTCCATGCTTCACGCCTTCCCCACCCACCTGCCTTTCATTCCCTCTATCTTCACTCATCTACCCTCCATTCCCCACAATTTCCCCACCCATTTGCCCTCCATTCCCCACAACTTCCCCACCCATTTGCCCTCCATTCCCCATATCTTCACTCATCTACCCTCCATTCCCCACAACTTCCCCACCCATTTGCCCTCCATTCCCCATATCTTCACCCATCTACCCTCCATTCCCCACAACTTCCTCACCCATTTGCCCTCCATTCCCTACACCTTCCCCACCCACTTGTCTTCCATGCTTCACGCCTTCCCCACCCACCTGCCTTCCATTCCCTCTATCTTCACTCATCTACCCTCCATTCCCCACAATTTCCCCACCCATTTGCCCTCCATTCCCCACAACTTCCCCACCTATTTGCCCGCAATTCCCCATAGCTTCACCCATCTACCCTCCATTTCCCACACCTTCCCCACCCACCTGCCTTCCATTCCCTATTTCTTCCTCACCCACCTGCCCTCCATTCCCCACACCTTCCTCACCCACCTGCCCTCCATTCCCCACATCTTCCTCACCCACCTGCCCTCCATTCTCCACACCTTCCCCACCCACCTGCCTTCCATGCTCCACATTTTTCCCACCCACCTGCCTTCCATTCCCTATTGCTTCCTCACCCACCTGCCCTCCATTCCCCACACTTTCCCCACCCACCTCCTACACTTCCACCACACATCCTTGCCCAGCATGCACAAATCCCCCTTACTGTCACTCACGCTCTCTTCCTAGACACAAACGCCAGCATCCCTTACTTGCACAATCCTCCCCACACTTTCCCAACTATCACACACACCCATCAACCCTCTCTGCACATCCCCCAATCACCTGTTACCCCTTACCTGTACACACCCCACTGTTATTTAGCTGTAGTACCTTACCTACCTTACCTACCTTGACTACACGCCGACTTCCCTTCCGTACACATCCTACACTGGTCCCAATACACCTTCCCTTCCCTGCCCATCCTATACTATTACCCAAGTGGTCTCCCAACACTGCTCTTCCTCCTCCGCCGGCAATTAGCTGCATTAACTGCCTGCCACCTTACCCTAAAGGACCACAACGAGTAGGTAAGTAAGTAGGGTTAGTTTTATAGACTGTGAAGCCTTGTTATAATAATGGATTTTATAGATTCTATGGATTCTACAGAGCGATCATATTGATGTTAGTATTCTAGAAAGTACTGCGAAGATTAATTAAGTATAACTGGAAATATTGATCTTGCAGGCATGTACATCCCCAAGTGTGTGTTCCCCTTTGTGTGGAGGAACATGACCTACCACAGATGCACTGCGGCTGATAGTGACAAGCCTTGGTGTGCCACAATGGTCACTGCATCGCGGGAACCAATAGCATCCATGTACTGCTTCGGTGAGCACTAAACAGTACTCAACCACACCCCCTTCTCTCTCTCTCTCTCTCTCTCTCTCTCTCTCTCTCTCTCTCTCTCTCTCTCTCTCTCTCTCTCTCTCTCTCTCTCTCTCTCTTTCACTCTCTTTTTCTCTCTCGTTCTCTCGTCATGAATCTATATGCATAGAGTAATAGTAATGATGAAAAATTACCAAAGTTTATATACTGTAGATGTTTTATACAACTTGTGATGTTATACGTGCAGGTGTTTCTCAATTTGAACTAATGGTGTGTGTGTGTGTGTGTGTGTGTGTGTGTGTGTGTGTGTGTGTGTGTGTGTGTGTGTGTGTGTGTGTGCGTGTGCGTGTGCGTGTGCGTGTGTGTGTGTGTGTGTGTGTGTGTGTGTGTGTGTGTCTGTGTTGCAGTTGACCCGCTCTACGGCCCAGCCCCTTCCATACCGTCCCCTCGCCTCCCGCCAGGTAAGTACGGTATGGTACGGTCCACGCACTGTTATACCTTGCCAACATGTACTTAAGTATTGAACATGGAAGAAGAGGATTGTAAGCTTATCAACATCAATTCCACTTTCAAAATAATGAAGATGCAAGTCACAAATTAAGCTTTCTTGTTTCATTGTTCCTACAAATGCCTTCACAATATATTTTAACATCAAAACCTCGATCACTCTTCCTTCCAATGCCTTTACAGGACATCACGCCCCGATATGCCTGTTTCCCTTTGCGTGGAGAGACACCGTCCACCGCCAATGCACAAGCCACGATAGAGGAATCCCTTGGTGTGCCACGATGCTCTCCTACTCCCACGAGCCTCTCCACTCCATCTACTGCAACGGTAAGGATCCCACCCTCCACACTACCTCAGTCCTAGCTAAACTGTGACTCAACCTGTTGTGATAGTGAATGGTGATATGTTTCTAGTCTTTCTAATGGTGATTGTCATTGCAGATACCTCGCACGCACACAAGCCCAAGGCACCACCACCACCACCACCACCTCCTCCTGTAATCCCAAGAGGTCAGTAGTGTGGGGTGACAGGTCATAGTGGGTCAAAGTCTTAAAAGATCAGACATATGACGTAAATGCAGTTAATAATCACGTTATTATTATAATTTTTATCAAGGGAATTCGGGAAAATGTTGGAGTATTTTAAGTGAATTCAAACCCCACAGGCAAAGAGTCTCCGGAGTGCATCTTGCCGTTCCGTTATAAGGATGTAGAGTACTCAGAGTGTACCGCAGTGGACCGGGAATTGCCTTGGTGTGCCGCGGACTTGAATGACGAGAAAGAACCACTGGCATCTATCTATTGCAGCTGTGAGTATACTTGTGTTTCTGTTGTTATTATTATTATTATTATTATTATTATTATTATTATTATTATTATTATTAATATTATTATTATTATTATCATTATTATTATGTAGTAGTAGTAGTAGTAATAGTAGTAGTAGTAGTAGTAATAGTAGTAGTTATGCTTGGTGGTGATGCTAATGGTGTTTATCGTTTCAGATAACCACGAGTTGGACCCGTACCCCAACCAAGGCTCCCCGACGGTGGAGGAAGGTTAGTGCAACACACACACACACACACACACACACACACACACACACACACACACACACACACACACACACACACACACACACACACACACACACACACACACAGACACAGACATAGACACAGACACAGACACACACACACACACACACACACACACACACACACACACACACACACACACACACACACACACACACACACACACACACACACACACACACACACACACACACACACACCAGCAAGAAGCACAGTAACTGACTTGACTTGACTAATTCAATGCAATAACTTCCTAGCAACACTTGAAAGGGTCACACGGTACCGTAATCACCATAGTAGTACGAGTAGCTATGGGTGCGCAGATAAGATAATGAAACGTCAAACGAAAACAAACAGAAACACTAGAAAATATTATATTCAAAACTTAGAATTCTATTAAGATAAAAAAAGGGTTAAATGTGACGGTTGTACGTTCCTATAATATACAATACATTAATAAACGAACCTAAAATAAGTGTTGGTAAACTATATATATTGCACTACGTTCCCCACCCCGCCCTCCGCAGCAGCTCATGACACAAGGGCGAACACATCATTTACATCATTTACACTGAATTAATTAACACAACATAATTCAAGAGAAGATGCCATCACAAACGTCCCACCCTAACCACGGTACACGTCCACTAATACTTAAACAACCAACATTCTAGTTCACAAATTAGTATGAATATAACACAACAATAAATGACTAGTTAAACCTTACATCCTCATCTCACCTCGCTGCGTGAAGCTCTTGGCGAGGCAGGAGTCAGCAAGCAAATAGCAGTGTGGTGGGAGGTATACGTATAAACAGATGCCAGCTTGCTACAGATAGTCGCTAATGTTTACACCACCAGCTGTTTGTAATGCTTTCCACAACGCATGAAGACAATGTTATCAGCTGAGAATTTGCACTGTTGACAACACTTGAATATACTCGGCACTGCACTGTCCTTCCCTTCACACACTCTCTCGCACACACTGTAGTTACTTGATAATGGCATCCGAGGCCAAACGATCTGAAAGTCGGTCACGCACTGGATGAAGGTGGAGATGAGCAAACTGTTTCAGGTGTGGTGAGGCTCTTATTACACCACTTGTGACGAGGGCGAAGCACCTCTTATCTCCATGCATTATCAACCAGACGTATGATTAATTCTTGCTCAAACTTCCGAGGTGTGAGGAAACAGTACTTAATGGTAGCGAAGTGGGTGGTGGAGGAGTATCGTGGAGTGAGGAGAAACCACGCCAAGTAATGATAGATGATTCGGTGTAACTTTCACTATTAAAATAGAATAGTATTGGTAGACGGTAGAGTGCGATTCGAAGCATTAGATTCTAGTGTTGTCTGGTGAAATAATAATCTGATTCAAGCAACTCACTTCCTCCTCAATGGACAAAAAAAAAATGCTGACGGTAGAGTAAACAATGATTCTTGTCCACACACACACACACACACACACACACACACACACACACACACACACACACACACACACACACACACACACACACACACACACACAGACACACACACACACACACACACACACACACACACACACACACACACACACACACACACACACACACACACACACACACACACACACACACACACACACACACATGATACTTGCATATATACACCAGTTGTCCTATTTTTTTTCTCTTTCTCTTTCTCTCATAATTACATAACACATCCTAACTGTCTTTCCCTTCATCATACAACTTATTAATCTTTTAACTCCTATATATATATAATACAACATTACTAACCCGTGCTTCCATTAATCTTACAACGCATTCCAAGGTAACAGTTCATAGCCTCTCCCTCACAACCTCATACGTGAAATATAAATAGAACCAATTATGTTTCATAGACTGTACATATACTAAGTTAATTTACACTATCATATACGCTTTCAAGATAAAAATATATACCGGTAAAAGATCTATAGGAGTCTACAAGAGTTTGGAGGAAGTGAGAATAAATTGGTGGCGTCTTACCTGTATGAAGTCAAGCAGCAACAAGACAGTCAAGCTGAGCAAGGGTCGGGGAGTCTCTAGGTGTGCAGGGAGGAGGAGATACTGGCTGGCCTTGTATAGTTGTCTTGTAGTCCTCGCACGTGCCCCGGTCCCTGAGAACGTTCACTGTGTTAAGAGTCGTGTTACATAAGGTTATATCTATATACTTAGTGATAACGTGCAGAATATCACTCACGGTCTGTTGATGAGGAAGATAAGAGAGCTCAGATGAAAAATTTTATAAGGTAGTTCTCATAAGTTTTCAGTTTATATAGCTTATGATATCAAAATTCAAAATAGATTATTTTGTTCTAATTATTATAATTTTGTTTTATACATAAAGAAGTGACAAAAATAAAACGCAGCTCCCATAGTTTTGATGATTAACTGCAAAATATTATAATAACCTTAAAAAAAATTCACTAACAGCGTCTCAGCCCTATGATACAAGTGCACGTGTCACATCCATTCCCTAAACCTTCCAGGAACCAAAATAATTGCTGTCAGTCGGGATGGGTGTGAGTTCCCCTTCGTCTGGCGTGGCCGCGAGTACCACAACTGCACCTCTGAGGACGCTGAAGCCCCCTGGTGCCCTACGCTACTTACTAACAAAAGATGGCCTTCCTTATCAGCGTACTGCATTGGTAAGCACACAGGTGAGATTTTTTTTAACGTATTTTTGTTTTCCCTTAGCCAGTACCCTTGAAAAATATATATTAAAAAACTATCTCCACGTAGGTTCCCAGGACTTATAAGAGTGATAGCTTTTGTTTTTTATAATGTAGAAAACGTATATCATTAATCAAAATATCCGTCATCACTGGTTTCTTTAGTATATTTATCTTTCCAGACCTCCTGACCGGTCCGCTCCCTAGCAAGGCCGCTCCTTCCGTCCACCTTGGTGAGTATCGTGACAGGATCATACATAGAGTAATAGATCCATTAGGAATAACACGTATATTATTAACTTCACACAACCTAAACTATCATTCCCTCTCCTCCTCAATAAATCTATCCAATGTATAGCTATCATGTAACATTATATCACTGTCATATCCTAATCTTATTTTCATCTTTACAGTAACCGAGAATTTCCAACTGTGCATCTTCCCGTTCGTGTACAAGGGCGTGACCTACCATACATGCACCTCTGTGGACGCCCCTGTCCCCTGGTGCGCTACTAACGTCACCATCAAGGGCTTCGTTAAGGCTTCTCACTACTGCTTCGGTAAGGACGAGGACACGAAACCTCTCCGTCTATACCGTGATAATACATGCTCTTCAGGTTACTAATAGGATATGAGATGAAGTTATTGATGATTTTTGATGGGTTTTTTATTGGATTTTATTGCAGATGTCGATGGTTGGCCAGTTCTAAAGGACAAGCCACCTCCCATGCAAGAAGGTAATGTGTTCTTCCTTTAAGTTTGTGTTTAAAATATTCTTTCCATCTCTGTAATATTAAACGAGACTGGAGATCAAACAAAATAATTATATATTCTCCGCTAAATCATTACTAGGTTAAAAGACCATTATTTTTTAGCTGTTATCTTCGAAGCTTATTCATCTACTTTCATTATTTACAGATGATGAAAATAAGATGGCGTGCACATTCCCCTTTTATTACGATGGGAAGGAGTATAATAAATGCACTGCCGTCCATTCTACCTTCCCTTGGTGCGCCGTGGAGAGAAATCAGTACGGGAAGGCTACCAAGATTGCCTCCTGCACTCTAGGTGTGTGTGTGTGTGTGTGTGTGTGTGTGTGTGTGTGTGTGTGTGTGTGTGTGTGTGTGTGTGTGTGTGTGTGTGTGTATGTGTGTGTGTGTGTGTGTGTGTGTGTGTGTGTGTGTGTGTGTGTGTGTGTGTGTGTGTGTGTGTGTGTGTGTGTGTGTGTGTGTGTGTGTGTGTGTGTGTGTGTGTGTGTGTGTGTGTGTGTGTGTGTGTGTACCTCTCATTCTTTAACAAACACTTATAGTCAACTATTATTATTGTCTTATATTTTCACGAAACTTCTGAGACTGTTGCTAAAGTTTGATTCAGTGATTTTATTTTCTATTGGATGTATTTTTTAGGTTTCTTAATCGATAACATTTACGTAAATCTTGCATCTCATAACCTACTAATTTTCTTTTTTCCACCAGATACAAAGACAAGTGAGAAAATAGAGGCATTCCAACCCGTCAAACATAAAGGTTAGTTATATATATATGTGCGTGTTTGTATTTCATAACGGTAGTCTATTATTGTTTCCAGAGGTTAAGATTTATCAGTTATGAAGAAAATAAATTGGCTATCTCCACATTGCAAGTGTTGGGTAAAAATGTATTAGCTTCTCAGCCAACTCACGGCCACCACCTAACAGTATCTGTTGAAACTTGTTGATATTATTTATTAACCTCAATGCAATACACCAATACACCAGCTGTGCAATTAATTATCTAGTCCACTCGTACACACAAATCTACCACTCTTGTCTATCTATCATTCAAACTACCTGATGTAACTTTCACCGCAAGAGATATACGTAAGCCTCTCTCTCTTAATTGAGTTATGATATACACACATTGATTTTATCTGCACTGTTCCCTCTGATTAAGTAATGTTCTTTTATGTTTATGTTTCAGATGACAACCACCTCTGAAGCCTCCTCTGTTAACTCTATATATTCATCTGCACCGTAATATGCTGTGGAAATTCTTAATCCTTACAATCGTTCATGATTAATCAATGCGTTTACGACTTCCCGCATATCAATTGGCTATTATTTTTTGTTTATATATTTTTTATATATTTTTAGTTAATAAATCATCCCTTTGAAGTACATTTACCAGATAAGCTAACATTTACACGTATTAATAAAAAGTTATAGGTAACCATGTCTCGGAGTCAGCAATGGAGAGAGAACGAGGAAAATAATAAATAAAATAGGTTCCACGAAAATTACAACTTTTTTCTGGAATAGATTCTGCAACATTCGCGATCTAGAATTTAATTGTTTTTATATCTTTGTAACACTATCTCTACTCCTCTAAGTCTTACTCCTTTGTCTTGAATGAATTATAAGTTACTAGTAGAGATCAGTCATTCCAAATTATGTGTTACGTTTATACACACAACAATATCACTGCTCTTGTATCCTAAAATTATGAATCTTTGTATAATACAGTGTTCCACCAACTATTTGTGTATCAATTACCACTAAAATAATATGTGTTGTATATATTAAACCTTACTGTCGCATATAACTTTCTTTTTCAACGATGTACAACGCAGCTTTTCAAATGACAGCCTAGTTAACTCTGAATATAATCAAACTGTATTATGTGGCTTTTATTATTTTGATTGAAGTAGATTTATGTGTATCATCAATGCTGTTACCATCTTAATTTTCTATACTAGGCTATTAATATATTGATTAGAAGCCTTAAAATACAGACTAGGCTATCAATATGTTCTCAGTATTTTGATGATATCGTAAATTGCTTTTCAGTTTGCTAGGCTTTATTCAATGGTGCTGAGCCTAATGCAAGTAATCTAAGCTATCAAATAATTCAAATTAATCTTACCTTTGTGACACAAGGAACCATCGCACGTCTGCTTTGCACCGACTATCAACTCACATTGACGTCACTCAATGTATGCATGAAAACAAAAGGCTGCGCAATATAAGCGTCTCGTCTACGTAATCATTCGTGTTGCTGAAGTAAAAACCTTCCTCCTTTATTACCTAGAGAGGACATGTAGTGGACAATGGCAAATGCACTTTCTCCGGTGTACTTTAGTGTGACTGTATACTAAATAGAGTGCCGATAACATATGTACTGGTAGTGGGTTAGACGAGCACTGCTGTTCGACCTCGCCCTGCAGTCCCCCGTCGCCCCCCCTCATCTCCTGCTCGTGATCCCTCTTCTTCCAAACACTGACTAATCAACTGCCTGGTTATAACAAGGGCAGAAGTACTCACACACACACACACACACACACACACACACACACACACACACACACACACACACACACACACACACACACACACACACACACACACACACACACACACACACACACACACACACACACACACACACACACACACTCGTTACATACAAATATATTACAGAACACTTCCTAATATTCATGTATAAGCATAAGGACAAGTTAATTTATGTAAGGCTGGCATGTTGTTAATATCAACCCACACCTTCATTACGTACATACAGGATAAACTTATTAAAAAAAGCCTCTTAACGACGCCCTTGTCAGTAGTTACACCTATAATTAATAGTTCAACGCCTAGTTATTGGAGTAAATTTGGAGTAAACCTCTGAACGCTTCGCAGGCGGTCACACATTGGACACTGTAATAATAATAATAATAGTAATAGTACGACCCACAGAAAGTGTACATTAATTCTTGTGTGAGTTGATGTCTTGTACAGGAAAGTTACGTAGACTGTAGTATAGTATAGACTTACGAGCCACAACACATCACGTGCAAGGAAATGAGATTGTCAAAACACGAAAGTCAAGATAGGATTAAATTCGAAGTCAATGAAGAAAAGTTCTAGAGTATTTTGCCTCTGAAATTCTTATGTGCGAAACTATGTTGAAGATGATTGATAGTTTTGCAGGTGTGTTGTGCAGGTGTGGGCGAGTGATGTGGATGAAAGCTTGAAAAATTATACCTTGCAAAGTTGTAATTGCGAAAATATTTAGTTCACGTTCCATCAGCTGCTTATTAATTTGGCTCCACGTACAGTATAGTTTTGTGGCAGAATGGATGTGGTGTAAAGAATGAAAATAAAATTGTACGCATCTAATAAACTTTTGAAAAACATACAAAAATAGTTTGATATCAATTCATATTTCTGAACTTGCGTTGTATAATGAGTAAGACATTATAACAGTGTGTGTGTGTGTGTGTGTGTGTGTGTGTGTGTGTGTGTGTGTGTGTGTGTGTGTGTGTGTGTGTGTGTGTGTGTGTGTGTGTGTGTGTGTGTGTGTGTGTGTGTTTCCATGGTCAATCAATAGCCTCG
Organism: Cancer borealis; assembly: GCA_036785275.1. Classification (NCBI taxonomy): domain Eukaryota; kingdom Metazoa; phylum Arthropoda; class Malacostraca; order Decapoda; family Cancridae; genus Cancer; species Cancer borealis. The sequence continues at coordinate 1,674 of JAXIVD010001915.1, read as the reverse complement.
CCCACAACTAAAGTCTCACTGCGGCGCGCCATCACGGAGACTTACTAACTGCCGCCAAAGAGGAATTCCCTACCATACACACAATGGGTAAAAATGAAAAGAAAAAAACTATTCCCTTAAAATGGATTGTGTTAATAGAGAAATTCAATCACTAACGGTTTGTCATTTAAGCGTTCTTCAAATCCATTATGTTACCTTATATATGGGCGTATTAATATACATTCCATACTTATCAACACATTTACAAACAATGTACACTTTTCAGTTCACATTATTGGTATTCTCTATTATGTAACTGTAGTGAATATTGATCTAAAAGTGAAATATGAAAGGAAAAAAAAGAGGACAAATAGAAAAGAATTTATGATAGAATTATTATATTAAGTTATTCAGCAAAACAAAACTGTAATATTAACTCACCCTTGAATACAACCTAACAACCTAACGACCCACACGTACCACAGACCAAGGATGAGTATATACAATCCTTGACACAGACCCTCCACCAACACCAACACCACCACACTTCCACCACCGACACACGAAACGAAAGTACTAAACCATAACATCACCCTCACCTCCCACGCTCGATAGAAAAAAAAAATGCATAGACAATTCATAGTTTTCATTATCGCAGTCAAAGCCTTTACTATACGAGTTTACAAGCATGGCCTTTCCCACCCACTATTCCAGAGGCGATGATAGCAACATGTTTGACCTCTAGCGAGTCCAGTGCCTTGGTGAGCGGACTTCCCCCAGAGTCACAGCGGTGTGTCATGAGGTGCGCGCCTTTGCACCAGCCCAGCCCAGCCCAGCCCAGCAGCCTCCCTTCCTCCTCCCTCCTGTTTCCCTTGCCGATATATAAGAGAGGCGTCCTTCCCTGTTAAGCAGTTCATATCCTTCTCTAGCAAGATGAGGGTAAGGTTTTGCAGAAGTGGCGAGGCTGTGTGTGTGTGTGTTGATGTGATTTATATTATTTTTTCACTGCTCGCCACGCTTCACAAGACTTACTATACGCATTACTGAGAACAATATGTCTTGTGTTTTTAATGCGATAACAGTTTAGTGCATCAGTAGCATCAATTTATAATCAGTGATGGTGATAACTGAAGTCCCAATACAAATACATCATAGTCATTCAGGGAACATTGGAGTAACTATTTACTAGTCTTCTCTCCCAATGGTAACAATAAATGATAACTGAAAAATATCATTACAGGTGTTTGGTTTGGCGTCTGAGGTGGTGGCCGTGAGTGTTTTGGCGACACTGACCAGACTCTCTTCTGGCCATTCCATTGAATTTGGCAGATGCAACACTGTTTCTGGCGATCCATACTTCCATCCAGACGAAGTAACAAGCCTTCTAACTTTATACTTACTTAGAAAAACACAAAATAATCGACCCTTCACTTACACCAAACAACATTCAACGTGGAAATGTTAGACAATATTCTTACGTTACCTTATTATCTTGCAGCTGATTGGGTTGTGGTACGTGATAGAGATGTTCAAGACGAGTAGCCGCTGCATGACTATCACCTTCCAGCGCACCTCCGACGGGTTCACAGGGACGGAGGTGCGGGAGCTGATGGTCGGGAAGAGGGTTGGCCTTGACCATACCGTCTCTAACACAGGCGTCTTCAGCTTCAAGAACTCAGCTGACCCTTCTATCAT
>JAXIVD010001914.1:67500-71659 GCA_036785275.1 Cancer borealis | reverse complement strand
GTGAGGGGGTAAGGGAGGGGGAGAAGGAGTGAGGAAGGAGAGGGGGGGGAGGGGGAGAGGGAGGGGGAAAGTGGTGGACCGGAGAGAAAGTGAAGTAGGAAAGACTACAGTTAGTGGGGCGACAAGGGAAAAAAATGAAGTTATTATGACCTCATTATCTCTCTCTCTCTCTCTCTCTCTCTCTCTCTCTCTCTCTCTCTCTCTCTCTCTCTCTCTCTCTCTCTCTCTCTCTCTCTCTCTCTCTCTTCTCTCTCTCACTCTCTCTACTGAGAAATTATTATAAATACTTCCTTGTGTATTTTTTAAGCTGGTAATAACACGTCAGAAAAGAAAACATGTACATATTCCTCAAATTAACACACACACACACACACACATACACAGACACAGACACAGACACAGACACACACACACACACACACACACACACACACACACACACACACACACACACACACACACACACACAGGTAAGGCAACAGGTGGTGGTGGTGGTGGTGGTGGTGAGCCGCTGGTTACCTGATTCCCTTCCCCACGTGGCAGCAGGCAGCAGGTAGCAAGCAGGTAGCAAGGTAATTAATATCACTATGCATCAACACCACCTACATGAGGAACGTGTCTGCCAGGTGAACGATGCCCAGGTAACGTTAGCGAGCCGTTCTGGGATGCAGGTGATGATTATGGTAATGGTGGTGGTGATAAAGATGATGATGAGGAGAAGAGGAGAACGAAGACATGGATAATGATGAAGATGACGATGGTGATGATTATGGTAATGGTGGTGGTGGTGGTGATGATGAGAAGGAGGATATGGAGAATGATTAAGATGATAAGTGTGACAAAAAAATACAACAATAATAATAATACTGTTTTTAATTATAAATTCCTGCCCCAAAGATCTCAAGGACTTGAAAATCCTTTGGAAATAAATTTGTTTGATCGCTGCTCATCCTACCATTGAAGAAAAAAATGAGAAGTAGGAATTCAATAAGGAAAGGAGAAGGCTAGTTCAAAGATGTCCTATCCTATCCTATCCTATCCTATCCTATCCTAACCTATCCTAACCTAACCTTGAAAGGCAGAGTATATACCAGAGTGTGTTTAGGTGTGTAAGGGATGAAAGAATGAGGATATATTAACTAGTGAGAGTAAGTAAGTAAGTAAGTAGAAAGTCTTGTGCAGCCAACCAGCCAGCCAGCCAGCCAGCCTATGAGAGGGAGAAGGCAGGTGCCTTTTTTTTTTTTTTTTGCAAGTTGAGAAGCACGATATCAATTAAAAAAGGTAAAGAAAAATTTAAAAGAATGAGTAAAGGACAGTAGGAGACAGTTTTAAAGGAGGAGGAGAGGAGATGCTGTAGTAGTAGTAATAGTAATAGTAGTAGTAGTAGTAGTAGTAGTAGTAGTAGTAGTAGTACTAGTAGTAGTAGTACTAGTGGTAGTAGTAGTAGCAAGGGATAATGGTAATGCATCAGACAGTGCCTCCACCCAGCCCCAAAGCACCATCGCCATCACCATCATCACCGCACCCACGCCTCAAGTCTCACTCACACTCCTAAAAAGTATGAAAAATGCTTCAATACAACCCACAGAACAATTATTGACTGTTAATTGAATGGCTATACATGATCACTTTGCTCTCTTGCAGTGACATGACAAAATAACAATAAAATAACTGTAATGATGATATAGTAATAACAATGATGATGATAATGACAATGATAGGAAAACATAACTAATAAGTACTACTCTCACGTACTGGAAACTGTGTGTGTGTGTGTGTGTGTGTGTGTGTGTGTGTGTGTGTGTGTGTGTGTGTGTGTGTGTGTGTCATAGAAACCGGTTACCTGAAAATACTTCACTTCCTCCTCACGTTGCTAGACTTCTCAGTTTATCCCTTTTTTTCTTCCTCTAGTTAATATTTTTTCTTTATTAAGTTTCCATATATTTCTCTCTAACGACCGAATTATTAAACAGTTCGAGTCATTACGACTACAAGAGATGACCGTGAATAATCCTCTGGAACTAACACACAAGATAACACTACATCCTACGTATATACATTTAGCATTACGTATAACACCACAAGAAGTTGATACAGTCACACCCTTTTCCCTTTTCCTTCCAAACAGAATACCAGACCTTTAAAACTCTTCCGTATATACTACCATACCTCCATACAAAAGATACACGCCTTCAATCACTACAAGAAGCCCTTTCAATGCCCCTTCCTCCAATCATGATACAACATAGCTACCGTATCAGTGTTCCTTTGTTAAGTATACAGCATGATAACACTAAGTTCTTATTCATACTAACACACAGAATGAATGAAATTAACCCCCATCCAAAAACATTATACGACTTAAAGCTCTCATCCCTCTCAGAGTAAACCTAATCTTAAGTCACCTGTTCGGGGTAGGTATTTCATGAAAGCTTGTGTCACTGATACTACTATACTACTCACGTGTTCTTAGGTAGGCTTAATTAACACCTGTCACCTGCGCGTGGCTAAAGGTCTGTGTGGTCAGTAGTAGTAGTAGTAGTAGTAGTAGTAGTAGTAGCATAAGTAGTAGTGATCGTACCGTAATAGCAGGAGTGGTTGGTAACAGGAGTGGACTCTGCTGCTGCTGCTGCTGTTACTGTCCACTTGCTCCTCAGGCTGCAGGTCACGTGGTCGTCCTTTTCTTCCTCCTCCTCCTCGTGGGTATTCATTTCCGCACCATGACTTTCCTTACAACACTCTCTTCGATCACTCTCACCACTGCACTTTCTATTTAGTACTTTCTGCCTGCGCCTCGCAGCACACCACCACTACACAACACCACACCACTTAGTAACCAGAAACAAGGCTTACGGCTGCGAGAACGTCACACTACCACACACAGACGTAGTACGTGCACACACACTAGGAAGGTCTGAGAACGACGCCACGCACGCTCCCTCCCTCCTCCCTAGTCGAGCGACCAAACCAAACTGAACCCCACTCACTCAGCCTCACTCAGCTGTTGTTTCTTGACAATGGCGCACTTTCGTCAGTCCCGAGCCTATATGTATTTACGGATATTGCTGCCATCTAAGCTGTATTTTCGCGCATGAAGATTGTGTTTCACTACAATAATCTATCTTCGAGTTTACCATCAAAAAGATTCGAATCACCGAACTACTTAAATTAAAGACCAAAACTCATTGGTTGTCTACCGCGTCCCTATCTAGGAGACACACGGGCTATCTAGAGCCCGTCAAAAACTCACTGGAGAGAGAGAGAGAGAGAGAGAGAGAGAGAGAGAGAGAGAGAGAGAGAGAGAGAGAGAGAGAGAGAGAGTACAGAGACGAACTACATAAAACATTCCTATATTGCGTTAATTATCGTGCGCAGAACGATCAAAACAGACATATTTGCTCTTAACAAATGAAGAATTAGGAGAGATATGATTGGTTTTCAAAATTCTTAACAATTTTGGTAAAAACAATTTAGAATTATCATTTGAAATTGATGATGCAACACTAACACGAGGTAACGGCATGGTATTAAAAAGTATGAAGATGTAACACACTTGCTTGTCAGTCATAGTTCACTATTTTAGTTGTTGACCACTGGAACACACTCCCAGCCTCAGAAGTTAGCTCAAAAACCATAAATAGTTTCAAGCTCCGATTAAATGTATTTTACCAAGAAAAAGGATTCCAGTAACTAAGCAATTGATTCGCGGTATTAACTTTTGAATTTTTATGAAAAATAGTTCAATGAAATCAATCTTATTTCCTTATCTTTCAGATAAGGATTGTAGAAAAAATAAATTATGGTTTTTTCACTCAATAGCTTCTTATATTTGATGGGTAGGCTATCTATCTAATAAAATAAAATTTCGTCAGTACTTTTACAGTGCTGGGATAAGGACGAGATGTTCCTACTATATGTTCACGGAAGCAATTACCACTGATAGATAAAGGTTGAATTAATTAAATGCCTTGCAACAGAAGGAACGTTGATGGAAAAAAAAAAGAGGCCGGGGTGAGGAGCGATATACTTGTTCTATTTAACATTGTAGTGAGTGAAGCCAGCGTGTGAGTGAGCTGGTGAGGTAAACAATTAGAAACTATCAATACTTACCTCTATCTCCATTAGGATAAGGTATGGAATTCAAAGATAAAGGTACAGT
>JAXIVD010001914.1:62500-65000 GCA_036785275.1 Cancer borealis | reverse complement strand
TCTTGAGAGCAAAGTCAACTCCTACTGTCCCCTTGTAGTCCCTCCTGAAGGAGTCCTGCACGTAACGTTGCACGAAGGAAGTCTTGCCCACTGTAGGATCCCCGATGATTATGACCTTGAACAGCCTTTCCGTCATCTCGGGGACTTCTGAAACACATGGGGGCGTGAGTGAGAGATAGATAGATAAATTGAGAGAGAGAGAGAGAGAGAGAGAGAGAGAGAGAGAGAGAGAGAGAGAGAGAGAGAGAGAGAGAGAGAGAGAGAGAGAGAGAGAGAGAGGAGGGAGAGGAGGGAGAGAGACACTTGTTACCACTCACCGCCGTTGTTGCTTTGTGAGTCTTCCTCCACCTGCAGCTTTTTCAAATAGTAGCCGCCCTCTTCTGGTCCACGTCTTCGGATCATTGTGGTGGTGGTGGTGGTGGTGGTGAGCTATAGGGAGGGAGGACAACAATTTCCTCTTGCCCCTTCCTCTTCCTCTTCCCTGTTTTCTTCTTCTTTATCCCTATCCAGTTCTCGCTTTCCTTTTTATTCCTCGTCTATTTCCACCTCCTTAACGTGTGTTCGTGTGTTCGTGTGTGTGTGTGTGTGTGTGTGTGTGTGTGTGTGTGTGTGTGTGTGTGTGTGTGTGTGCACGTAGTGGTTCAGCTTATAAAATGCATTGCAGTTCGTTGTGACTGATAGTATACATATGCCTTTGTTGTTTTCTTGTTGTTTTGTTGGTGGACTGGGTGGGCTGGGTGAGTTGGGTGGGCAGAGTGGGCTGGTGGGTCAGGGTGGGTCAGACAGCTGCTCCTTGGCGAGGCTCACTCCTGATTGGCGGAAACTTCTACTACATTTCCTTTGCATTTGTCGATCATTCGTTTTTTTTTTCAACATTTCGCTTTATCTTCACAAGGTGGTTTGCCTTGCTGTCTTTTCATGTTCTCCTCGTGGTAATTATAACGGGGTTTTGTATGTGTGTGTGTGTGTGTGTGTGTGTGTGTGTGTGTGTGTGTGTGTGTGTGTGTGTGTGTGTGTGTGTGTGTGTGTGATACACATGCATTATTCTAAAGCAACATTATTAAAACACACATACACGCACGCACACACACACACACATACACATACACACACACACACACACACACACACACACACACACACACACACACACACACACACACACACACACACACACACACACACACAATATTGCTCCTACTACCCAGACTTGGTGTGTTGGTGTGTCATAAGCTTACTGGGAATAATAACTCACAGTATACATAGTGTGACATACATACATAGCACATGTATAAACATACACGCCAAAAATGTATGACAACTTGAGTTTTCATCAAACGAAAAAATACAACAAAATAATTAAAAAGCGCATGATTGTGTTTTAGTACCAAGTGTTCTATTCTCCATGTAGGATTGGATCGTCTTACTGCCTCACGACAGAGAATCCGATGTCATGTAACGATGAGTTGTGCAATATGTAGTTCAGTTGGCTATTAAAGCAGCAGCAGCAGTAGTAGTAGTAACAAAAACAGTAACCTTGTTATTATCATTATCATTATTATTATTATGAAGTAATAGTAGTAGTAGTAGTAGTTGTAGTAGTAGAAGTAGTAGTAGTAGTAGTAGTAGTAGTAGTAGTAGTAGTAGTAGTAGTAGTAGTAGTAGTAGTAGTAGTAGCAGCAGCAGCAGCAAAAGGAAACATAGCAGAAGCAGTGCTCCCTTCCCTCTTCTCACCCAACCTTGTTTGATCACATGCAGTAACGTGACAGAACATAGCCTCCAGTATTCAAGGTAGAAGAGATCGCAGCCCCTCCGCCCCCTCCATGACTCCCTCCTTCGCTGCTTCCAAGTATACACATGCTGTACCCATAAACGAGATCTAAGCCTGAACTCTGCAACGCCCGAATGCTTGCTTCACCGGAGTAGTATCGCATTCAGTCACGTAACAGCAAAGCGGTGAATACAGCCAACCAAAGCGGATTAATGTTAAGACTTCTCGACCTGCACAGGACCACGCTCGTAGCATTAACCATCCATCCATCCCCTTCCCCTCATCCCTCTCACTCACTGTGGCCTCACGACATGGGCCCAAGATACTCAGGCATCGGCACACCGTCGAGCGCCGCTGCCTTCCCTCTATACTTCTTATAGACCTAACTCCTATCATCACTTTCCTTCTCTTCCATCCATTCAGCTTTTAACAAACACACCTTGCAGGCCTCTACATCCTATAATACATCTCCTAACTTCCCATCCACTCAGCCTTCAAATGAATACCAGGCCCCGTGCACCGACTCCCACAGACTGAGAGCAAAACTTCACACTGGGATAACTGTAGGTGCTTTCAGTAACTTGGCAGAGTATATCAAGACACACTGCCATGCAATTAACAGTCTTATTGTTCACCATTTTGTTTCCATAGATAGACCAACGATCTCACGTAGACAATGAAACCTGTGTAGAGTTGCTGTTCTGTTTTCACATACTGACTTTCACTGAA